>AYEL01062949.1:0-52627 GCA_000484575.1 Olivierus martensii
AGTAAACACGGCTATGACCCTCGGGTTCATTATAATTGGACAGCCCTGATCTGGAAGATTAGAAAAATCATTGGCTAGTTGCAGTGATTAGGTCAAACGGAGGAAAGTTCGTCCGTTCTCGCAAATGTTTACAAAAGACGAACTGATATTTGCGTCGAGAACGAGTCTTACGCCAAGTTGAAAAAGAGATGCGGCTTATATAGTTAAGTGAGTATCTAGTTTTTCTTCTAAAAGAGCCTCAGAAATAAAAAAACCTGTGTTCCACTTCACAGCGACAATCCACAAAAATTACAGCCGAAACAGCTCTGGCTTTGTATATAAACACGACACTGACCAAAAAATAATACATCGCTGTACAACAAATAAGTAAATCTGATGATGCAAACAATTACCCAAATTATAATGCATCGTTGCTGGTCAAAAGCGATGTTATCCAACCAGGATAAAAGGAAAGACGTAACAATTAAATGAAATTCAGCCGAAGTTAAACTCCAGTCGTTAGTGGAACGTACAGTCCGAAGACTACTTTTCGTTCAAAATGAAGTTCTTGAACACATGGCTGATAGCGGTAGTACTATCGGAACAATAAATATTTATTTATTTGTACCTTCAAACAAATATCGAAAGCAAATATATGAGTACTGCTTTGTAAAAATTCAGTTTTGTTTTTTATTTCAGTTATTCTTCAGCCATATATCCCTAAACATGTAAAAATTATTCTTTTAAATTCGTCTTCTATCCTTTCGTAAAGTTTTCCAAGCATTCATTTTATGTTTTTTCAAATAAAATAATTTCGCTCGCCCAGATCGGCAAAAATGACCACTGTGGGGCGCACCAATTTTGTTCCAGGTAAAGTCACTCTATGCTCCTATAGGAGCAACTTTACCTGGAACAAAAATCCTATAGGAGCATAGTGACTTTCGTTCCAGGGCGCTGAATATGTATGTAGCTACGGCACTGTGCGAAATGAGTCCAGTGCTATTCTTAAGTCTTTATCACTAACCAGTAAGTTATAATCTAGTGAAAAGGCGAATAGACGAGTTATATGAAAATATTGAAGAAATAATCAACAAAGAACTTTAAACATTGCAAATTTACAATTCAACTCGATGAAAATCAACTTTTGAAAGTAAAAATACTCTTAGGCTTACGTAAGATATTTCAATCAATCAAAAAAGTGTTTTTAAATGAATTTCTTTTTGCAAAATATGTGAAAACAGATTCAAAAGGGAAGACTATACTAAGTTGTTTAGAAAAATACATGGAAAAATATAATATTCCAATGGAAAATATTTAAATCGGTATCGAGAATTTGCTTCCTTCCTGAAACAAAAATTTCTAATACAGTATGTACTGTTCATAGTTTCATTCGTAGACAATATCTTGAGATTGAGCAAAACAAATTGAGTCCTAAATTACATAATTCCTTAAAAAAGCAATTAATGAAATCAAAGCAAATTCATTACATTCACGTTTGTTAGTCAGTTTATGCTAAGAAAATGACGAGACAGCTAATCAGCTATTATTACACACTGAAGCTCTCAAAGTGTATTCAAAGATTTGTAGATTTGCACAAATCAACTGTAGAGTTTTCGAAAGGTACGGATCATTCTGCAGAAGTGTAAAGTTCATTTGTTTTATCTGGCTGATGTATATTCAAAATTTAACGAGTCCCAAAACCGTTTGCGAGGTAAATATTTCAGTATCATTCAAGCTCTAAGTCTTGCATGGATTTTTTTTTTTAATTTTTACGCCCCTTTCCAATTGGAGAGATTACTAAGGGGCGGGGACATTTTCCAACCACAGCCTACCCGTGGAGGGGGCCGGATGGCAGGGCCGGGCCCAGCACCCCGAAAAAATTTTTCAGGAGATGCCGAATCCGTTATGGCAGGCCAACGTGTTACCGTCTTTTCAAAAGAAACTTGGTCTATTTAAATCGTCCTTACCAATGAGCGATTTAAGATTAAAGCTTATAAATCCTGAGCCCAATTTAAACGGTCTAGTAAAAAACAGCAAGCTCACCCTTCGCGTTAAAAATAAATTTTAGTTCGGTATAGAAATGTCGTGTAGCTTGATTAATTGTTTTTTAAAACGCAGTTTGTTATACACTACCGTAATTATAACTATTCAAAAACCTTTCATAAAATAGATTTAAAAAATATTTACTATCAAAACTTTCATTGGGGGTCTCCGGATTTTTATGGCATCATCACAAGAGTCGTTGAGATAAAAAGTTTGGCAACCCCTGAGTTAGATCAAATAGTCGCCTCCACCTACGCATATAAATCAGATCTACTGGACACGGGTGCGATTTAGCAAACAGCGAAACCTTCACAAAATTCTAAAGGAAATCATCGACGAAGTTTACATTTTACATTTCCTATGCTAAAGTAAAAACATCCCGCGTGATTAGCTTCGTTTTCGTCATGGTAAGCGCGTTAATACGTCACGCATCGAGCGACCCCTTCGTTCGAACAGTTCCACGGTGGACGCTGCCTACTAATACCAGGAGAAAGATTCGGCGAAAAGTTTTTAAAAAGAGTGAGTTCAGAAAATGCTCCGAGAAATCTCCGCCAAGAAACTAAGGAAATGACGTCACGCCTGGTGGAGATGGCCAGACAACGAGATTTGTCGAACGCTGGACCTTACGGCCGTTTAACCAATTACGTCGATGTCGACCAATACCAATCAACAAATCGGATTGTCTCCGGATGTGACGTCATTCTAGCGGAGACTTCTCGGAGTGTTTTCCGAATTCACTCAAAAATATCCAGATTACGTAATTAAGCGTTACGTTTTGACGGACGGTTCGGAGACGGTCGAAACTAGCGCCATCCTACGTTAGTACCGTTAGTACAAACCATATGGCGCGAGGAAACGACATTTTATCCTACGAAATAATTAGTGTATCGATGGTGTCGACGAAATATTACACCTTTTATTACCATACGGTCCGACGGTAAATAAATTTCCTGCCGGTTAAACCCAACCGTTACACTGTAACGGTTGGGTTTAACAATAAATTTTTAAAAGGGGGAAACGGGTATGACTAAGTGGATGCTATTTACGTTTCGACGATAAGACGCTTAAAACAAACTCCGACCTCGATTAAAATATTTTTGGAAGCGACCAAATAAAACTCTTTATTTACTTTAAAAGGCGGATAAGAGAGTTAATCCCGTTAAAATAGGACGACGGGTAACGGTGAAGCAATTACCTGATCCAGATCGTTGGAAACTAGAAGTATTTGCAAGCAATGTTCCAATTTGGTTTTCCTATTCTGCCAGGCCGTCTCCAGATAGCGCCATCTGTCGTGAAGATTCTCCATCTCTCTCTCCACCGCGGCCGACGATTTTTCGGCTTCGATTTTCAGGTGTTGCGGTCGGGAGTCGTTTAAACTATTGTTAGCTATCTGGTCGAATCCACGGACCAAAATCTGTCCGGCATTCAGGGTTTGCAGCGACATCTCCAGAATACCTGCGGAGGACGACAAAAAATTTATCACAGGTCTAACAGTATTTGTGCTATTCCATCCGAGAGGGTTAAAATTTTCGCGTACCCTAATAGCATCTTTCCTTATAATTAGCGCTCGATTGTGGGCTTAAATGATAAAATCCGAACAATTGCTAAGGTCAAAAACAGGCTATTGTATCGTTTTAGTAGACGAACATTTAACTTTTTTATGATAATAGCGGTGACCACAAATGATTTCGACGGTCCACCAGACTCTATTGGTTCATCTTTCGGTTGGACGGAGAATTTGCACTTTTCTCAGTCATATTTAAAAAATTCGCTTAGCTGTAATTAGCTTTCCTAATAGAACGGGTATTGCGACCATGATTACCCGATTTTACAGGTAAATTTCTTAACCTACCTTTTTTGTCATCGTGTAGCCTTTGCAATAACATTTTGCAACTATCTACGTCGTCGGGAAAATAAGAATCTGAATACACGAGGCTAGCTCGGTCCATTCTTTCGGTAAACTGAAAAAGAAAAGAGTTTTTTAAAAGAAAAAAGAAACGGGATCCTACCTTATTAAGATCTCGACTTACGTCGCGTACTCGGCTGCGGAACGTTACCGCCTGTTCCAGTATTTGTCTCCTCTGTTCCAATTGGTTGTTTAGATCCTTCCAGGCCATTCCCAAGTTCTCGGCCATGGCCGCGTATACTTCGGCTCTGGGCTGCTGCGTGGAAATCAGTTCGTCCGCTTGACGTAGCAATTCTTCCACGGGACTTTGCTTCGACTTAATCCCCAAAAAAAAACAATTATCGGATAAATAATTTTTGTCGCCACACTACTACCGTACCCGACACTAAAGTTCGCCATCCATTTTTTTTTATCTGGGAAGCATCTATCGACTAGCTCACCGACACTTTTGTCCCCCGACCCCTTTCCCTGTACTCGGAAACTTTTTCTTCGATTTTAGATAGAAAAATATATTAATCAGTAGAAAATAGGAATTACTCGGTTACGTATATTATTTATCTTCTGAATAAATTGTCAAACAGCTGGACAAAAATGTATATCACGCATTTTATCACCGACGTATCTTCCAACATATCACGCCAAGTATTAAGAGTAAACGTTTTATTTTATAAAAAACTCTTAACTGTTTTTACAGAGTGACCTAGTCGAGGATGCTTCCACGTAATACAGTACGGCCGGTTAAAAATCGATGGTATGGTGACCTGGAAGCGGGCATCGGGTTCGATACCCGTCGCGTACCTTCGTCGAGATGGGATCGACGTCCGTCTTTAAAATTATTACCAACGTAATACGGAATTAACTCGATGATTATACAATCTGTACAATTAAGGCTAGAGTGGTGGCAATAACAGAGGGGGTGCTGGGCCCGGCCCGGTGATCCCCGTCCTTCACCATCCGGCCCCCCTCCACGGGTGTGGGTGCAGCCCGTGGTTGGAACTGGCCCCGTCCCCTTAGTAATCTCTCTGATTGGAAAGGGGACGTAAAATATGCAAAAAAAAAATAAATAAATAAAAAATAAAAAAATAACAGAGGGCGTATGATCGCTGATTCGCTAGTCTGCACCAGGCGACGTTTCCAAACTGCCCAAAGCGCCTTCGGTATATCTACCGAGGCCATATCCCCCTTTCGATATATCGAGAAATACAGCGGACTCTCGATTTTACGAACTCGTACGGACCCCCAAAAAAGTTCGTTAAGTTAGGTGAGTGTAATTAAGTCGCCATACCGCACTAGGGATATACTTTATCTGGCGGCGGCCGTTTGTAGAGCTCATCACAGGCTGGCCAATACTATGAGGGGATCAACCGGAAGGTCGAAGGATGGGGTTCAACGGGCCGGGCTCGGATCCCTCCTGAAAAACTGAAGGTGTGGGACCCGAGTCCTCCAGGGTAGTGAGCCACAGCTTTACCACGCTGCCATTCGGTCGATCCAAAAAAGTTCGTAAATGGGAATGCGAGTCCTCCAGGGTAGTAAGCCACAGCTTTACCACGCTGCCATTCGGTCGATCCAAAAAAGTTCGTAAATGGGAATGACATTAATTAACATTAGGAACTTTTTGGGACCAACTAAATACGGATGAATTTCGAAACAACGGACTAATTGGGGAGAGGAGGAATACAACGAACTAATTGGAGTATCCATTGATGCGAATTGTCCGATGTTTCGAGGTATTGTTTTCGCGGTATAAAACCATAGTATAGATGAACTTGTTACTTTTAGGCACTTTCATATATTTACGCTTATGCGCAACACCTTATTTTTTATCTTCGCTTGGGCCAACATCAAACTTAATTCTAAAGTCTTTGAGCTTTTCTTTACACTTTTTTATATCACCGAAATTCTATCCGGATCATCTGAAAATTTGTCTGTTACTTCCGGAATCCGTTGTTTCGGGGTCCGTTGATTCGAAGTTCAACTGTAGTTCGTAAAAAAGTACAATTCGTATTTTGGAGGTTGGTAAAACGCGAATCCACTGTATTTAGTATCTACTAGGTAGGAAAGAATCAAAACTAACCGCATCGTGATGGTTGACCAGAAACAAAGGCTCACCCCAAATCGCCGGAGAAACGGATCCACGAATAGCCGTAGACAAATTAAAGTATTGGATACGATGTGAATTAAAATTGGCGGCTGGTCCTACCACAAAATTTCAGCTTTACTCACTTTTTAAATAAAATATGTCGGAATAGAATTGGCTTAATAAGATCGATTTAAACGCCATTAGAATGGTAAAGGCCGACTGGCGCCATATTTTTAATTTTCCCTGGATTTTGGGGTAAATAATCAGGAAAGGCCGGATTTTGGCGGGCCTTCCGATTTAGCCTGACTTTTAAAAAGATTTTAACTTTCTGTGCGGTTTATTGTCTCCGTCGTCCGTGACTGGCAGAAATTGCGCCAATCTGGCAACAATTATAAAAATGTTTTCGTTAATGCAAACGTGTCTTTTGGAAATTGTTCCAAGCATTTCGAGCATTCGGAATGTACCGAAATTTCCGCGGATATCGTTTCCTCCTAGATACGAACATTAAAAAGATTCCAATTTCCAAATACGGTAAAATTGTTTCGGAAATTACACCCAAGAGTTGGGAAATAATCGATCTACCTGACAAAACGTTATCTGGAAAATATCTAGGTGGTGGGTGTCCAAGTATTATTACCTAGGCGGTAATAAGTAATTTTAGCCATCGTTCCGAGTCGAAGGCCATCCGTAACCTTTAACCAGGCTGTAAGCATCCTTCAAAAACGCATAACCGACTCCCAGATAATCCCTTTGGTCATCTTATTTCGGAGGTCGAGGTAATTTGTAGTTAGATCAAACTATCCTCCGTTTGGCTTTACTTATTTACGAAATTTATTTTTTCCATTAAATGCCGAGATTGCTCTAATTTGGGAAAACTTCTGCGAAATATTTCTCTGATATTGATAATATTTCATCGGATTTTCTCAAAAATTCAAAATTTTCTTATTTCTTGGCTAATATCCGGTTAATTTTTGGCAGGCACCAATAAAGACAGGAGGTCAACGATCCAAAAGAAGGTTATCGAGTTTAACTTTCTCTTCCGAAACCATGTTGTTAATTTTTTATGACAATTTAACGCTATCTATCTGGTCGATGGAAAGTAAATCCGGCGCAGAATTCGAATTGTAAGAATATTTAAGCATCTTCGATCCGGTTAAGTAGTATAATTAATAATTTCGTTTCTAATATAAAATGTATCGATGACGGTGGTGCTTTAATCCGATTGACCTTTAATTACACTCACGTGACTATACTACGTTCACACTAGACAAGTTAATCCCGATCGAGTTTTGTTTTTGAACGGAGCGGAATTAACCAACTCCGATCGAGTAGGCGGGAACGATGTTAAACAGGTGTAACCCCGTGTCCAGAATGAAGTTAACTCAGTGGTCGACGGTGGTGCTTTAATCCGATTGACCTTAAATTACACTCACGTGACTATACTACATTCACACTAGACAAGTTAATCCCGATCGAGTTTTGCTTTTGAACGGAGCGGAATTAACCAACTCCGATCGACTAGGCGGGAACGATGTTAAACAGGTGTAACCCCGTGTCCAGAATGAAGTTAACTCAGTGGTTTTTAACCGGTGTTCCCCGGAATACTGCTGTTCCGCCAACGTGATACAGGTGTTCCGCGAAATTATGAAAACCAGGCCTACTCGAAAGACCTCAGCGTACCGCGCAGTACGTATTTTATAATGTAGATAAGATTCAACTCGCATTTTCGAATAAACTATTAAACAGGCTTACCCACCAAAGCGCTTAAGATTTTGCTACAGTCTTCGACATCGTATTTGTGATGTAAGCTTTTCAACATTAATGAACATAAAAACACGAAAGACTTGGGAATATTGATGAAGTAATGAGGGTAGCTTTTTCATATATTAGACCCGACATGGCTCAAATCTGCAAAACACAATTAGCTCGGGCATCGCATTAAACTTGATTTATAAATGTTCCATTTTTCTAAAAGAGTTACTTACAGTTCATAAGAATATATGTTTTTTTCTTACTATTATTTAATGTGTAAAGCATAATTTTTAGTAAAATACATGTTCACGCACATTTTTGTTATTTGTTTTATGACCTTAGTGATATAGTATTCGCAAATTTTCTCTACAATCCCTGATTTCGAAAAGGTTAAGAACCATTGAGTTAACTCTTTTCAACTGGATAGTGACGTCACAATGAAGTGTCGATTACTGCCAATTTCAAAGATTGCTGTTTACGGTTTTTCCATCCATAAATAAAATGGAAACCACAGATAACCAATGTAATAAAAGGATCGTAAATTGGACAAACACCGAAGTCGAACGTCTGGAAATCGCATTTAGACGATCTTAGATCGTACGAAAGAAATTTAAGTATATATTATACAATGTATATATTACTAGCTAATAATGAATTAAATTTTGTAGATTCAAATTGTGGCATTCCACCTCCATACTCAAAAAGTTTCCCCGATGTCTCTACCAAACGGAGCAAGTATTTTCCCAATGATTGGAATTTTCAATTAAAAATCGCCTTTTTGGTTGGGGACAATCGGACGAAGATGATCATAGTCCGATTGAGCAGAGATGGAAAAAAACCTAATCGTCTACTTTCCCAATGTATCGGTTATTTCGGAAAGATTTAAGGTAAGGGGCCGTAAGAATCTTCTTCCGTGGTCTCAGCCCAATGTCCGATCGATAATTTATTGTGACTAAAATCCGTTCGGTAGTTCTATACATATTACGGAGAGATCAAACGTCCGTCATTTCTAAAAGCGGATTAATTAATTAATGTTGACTCAAACTTGGTAAAACTTCGCGTGACGGCTACAGATACATAGCGATAATGAAAGAATAAATATACTCATTTCGATAAATTATAATTGGTTTATTCATTAACAAACTCATCCTGTATTTTTTAACGAATAAACCAACAAAATACGATAATTCATCCGTTCTTTATTCTTTTTTTTAATTCGAATTTTAAAATACTGTCCGAGAATGGAGATCGAGCATCCGGACTTTTACTGGACGAAATACATCCCACTGTCGCTTTACTTAGCACCAGCGCCGCCAGATTTTATTATTCAAAAGGGGACAAACTATTTGTTGGTACAGTGGCACAATACTTTCGTGTAATGGCGTTTAAATCTAAAATCCGCGCCAGGAGAACAAATTTCCGATTGCCCGTGGTTAAGAGAGTTGCCAGTAAAATTCAGTCGGTAGTTTTGGTGGAGAGATATCAGAAATAATTTGTTATTTTTAGCAAACGGAAGGTAATTTGGGTAATTTTTATTCGACCCCAAATCGATTTTCATACTACCTACGGTGGTAACATACAGGAATAGTAATAAGGTTCGGTTTTACCATATCCCATTATAGTTCCCGTTAGCTTTATTCGGCAGTTATCTATTTTAAATCGACAAAAAAACGCTAATTCGTAGTTAGTGACTTCAAAATGACAGATTAATTAATCGCTGTACAAATAACGTGTCGTCTTTCAAATACGAAAAATAAAACTTTGATAGCTTATTTTTTATTAATTTAATTTTAATGCTTAATTACGCTAGCGATATATATGGCGGACGCCCGATAGTTAAACAATTAGCTAATGCTCGAGCGTTATTATTATTATTATATAACATTCACCAAACAGAATCTTCGCACAAAATCAGTGGCGGCTGGTGACTCGAAATGGTGGAGGTGCCGCAACTTTCGAAGTACGCGTACACATTGTGAATCAGTGTATACATTTTTGGATACAATAGCAAAATTACGCTAAAAATATTGTTTATTGTCGATAAAATTACGCAATTTAGTATAATTCAAAATGCTACAAGCGAGATCGTTGGCTACGAGATAGATTTTTATTATTTTTTATATAAAATAAGAGAATTGTTGATGATAAAACTAAATATAAATATATTTATATATCGAGAAAAATTGGGGGTGCTGCAGTTCCGCGGTGCTTACGCACGAGCCGCCACCGCATAAAACGCTTACGGCGCGATCGTAATATGTAAGCGTACGCTGAATAGAAATCCTGCACTTTTAACAATACATTTCTTCTTAAACTTTGCCATATCTAATCGATGTATTATTTTTATATATAACACTCACCATCGTATCCAAACCACGATATATTGAATATGAAACCGATTTTTATAACGATTAATTAAGCGCACAATTTTTAAATTATAAAAACAGCGAGGTTCGTTCGAAAATAGTAATTTACTTATGAATGATAAGTGGATACAATTAAAGCAAAACCCTAGCAGTTGTAAGTTGGCCAAAGGACGACAGCCGAAATCGGCGCCTTTTCCCAGAAGTACGGTACCGAGCGGGCTGACGTCACTCCACTCTTACCGATTTAACGTTCTTCCGAGACACGACTCTCTTTCTATTTTATCGTTCGTTATAAACATACTATTAATACCAAACTCGATTTATAATAAAAAATAGACTATTACCAAGTGGTGATATTTGAAAATGACTGCCAGTAGCGGATAATTAATAGAAAAAGTAATTATAAAACGCGAGCCGAATCCCGCCCATAACAGCGGCAGTTAAGTTAACCCGAAGTTAGCTAATATTATCGATACGTTCGCACTAGCCGAGTTAACCGGGACGAAAGTAACCCCGATCGAGTTAACCAAGAATACAGTAATCGGAATAATTTCGGTATCGGTAGCGGGTTAAGTTAATCGAGATTAGGTATGTTCGGGAAAGCTGAATATAGAAGTGGAATGTCAGAATTTGGATCTACCGAGTTTAATTGGTTACTGTGTTTAAACGATAACACGATGGCTGGTAATATGTACATTATGTAATATACGCCTAAATTTCTTTCGTTCGACCTAAGGTCATCGATTTCCAGACGTTCACCAACCTATCATCTACCGTGTCTTTTATTATATCGGTTATTGGCGGTTTGCATTTTATTTACGGATGGAAAAACCGTCATCTCGGAAATCGACGCTTAACGGTGACCTCACTATTCTGGCTAATCGATGGGAGTGGGTTAAATCTGTTCCGTTCAAAAACGAAATTCGATGGGGATTAACTCGACTAGTGTGTAACGGGACCCGGTAAAACCGGGCCTAAATAATCTTTCAAAGTTCTACCTTTCAAAATCAATAAATTTTGCCATCCAAATAGTTAGCGGTTAATATCGGTCGGATTGTATTAGCGTTACATTAAAAACGGCACGGCATCCAGCGCCACAGAAACGTAACAACCGTACAGCGGTAGTTACCATAGGCCCCGTTAAAAATACTGTCAGACGAAATTGATTGTAGCGGTAATCTTTCAAAGTTCTACCTTTCAAAATCCATAAATTTTGCCATCCAAATAGTTAGCGGTTCGGATTGTATTAGCGTTACATTAAAAACGGCACGGCGCCACAGAAACGTAACAACGGTACAGCGGTAGTTACCATAGGCCCCGTTAAAAATACTGTCAGACGAAATTGATTGTAGCGTATATTAAGTTTTCTGTACGAAATTCCTGGCTAATTTTCCAGTCTACCGACTGAGTATCGGTACTTATTGTACAGAATTTTGGGAGAGAAAGTTAGCCCGGCCAGCTGGCCATTTCAATTACCGGAAACCGCTCGACGTTATATATAGACACACTCACCCACTCCGCTTTTAACCCAAATAATCCTTATTTCCGTCACGGAAATAATCATCGATGGCTAATTCGAAAAAATTAACTTTTGTAATTTAAATAATCATCTCGGAATATTTAGTCGGCTATTTGACTCTTGGGCTAATAACTTATGGGGTTTCCACTCCAAATAATCACTATTAATCCGTCGCCTACACTACATACTCGGTTTTCCTTAGAGAATCATTGTTGCAGGAAACCTATGTATGTGTCGATCAATCCAAATTCGCTACAGATAAAAATAATTCTCCATCAGTCGGGCGCCTGGGCTAAATGCCTATTTAGCGAAAAATATGCCGACTACAGCCCAACTTACTGTAGTCGTTTTTCCATTAGGAAATTAGGAACGGACGCCAGTATCGATAAGAGACCGGAATAGCCATTTATTTTTACGGTCGAACCGGCAACCGCTTCCATCCACCTTTTCTTTTTCGAGGCTAGAGCGACGTCTCCCGAGTGTACGGTCGAACCGGCAACCGCTTCCATCCACCTTTTCTTTTTCGAGGCTAGAGCGACGTCTTTTCTGTCGAAAAGGGTTTAGGCGCCTACTAAATATAGTCTAATGTAAAGGTAGTAGTCGACCGCCACCTACCGACATAAACAGTTACCGTAAGACTGCTCACCTGCAATTTCTCCAGAACTTGCTCGTGCTGCCGATGCAATAGAATTGTATCTTCCAGACAAGTTCCTATATCGGTGATGCTCGGTTGCATTTCCTGAACTTTCAACTGCATCCATTCTTTACTCTAAGGGGAAAGAAACCGTGGTGAATTAGTGGTGGGATAGGGTATCCGAGGACGCGAATACCGGGGCATCCGGGCCACCGCCACGCTACGAGTGGGCCCAGTCCAACCTTTCACGCGGTCCTTAAACTATTTTAATGGTCCACCCTTCGATACTTATATGTAGTCGATCGTTAGCCCCACGGGTTCTCCAAAGTTTCGACGTTAGCGCCGCGTAATTAGGCGCTTTAAGAAGGATTCCGATAGGCCGGCCAACCGGTGGATCCTTAAAAGTTAACACCTTCGCCTCACTCCATACCGTCACGCTTTTCGTCTTCTTTTCGCCATTACTGAATCGTAAAATACGCTCATTTCCGAACCGATATTTTATCGAAAGCCGTTATAAAACGCTTAATGAGGCGGCAATCGTTTCCGACTCGGGGATCTACGCTAACCGAGGATGATCAAAAATTTCGAAATATTAATCGGTCATAGAATCCGATAGCTGGCGCGTGGACTAAAATGGCGACCCGATAACTCGGAGTTGTCGCGTCTCTAGCTCTACTGGTTTCCAGCGTCGAATTCGTAATAGACGTTAGTATGTTGACATTTAAATAGGCGTAAAATGTTTAGGACGGCTTCGTTCCGAAATAACGTCGGGCATATTGGTAAATAACAAACGTTTATTAAATATTGATATATTGTAGATAAGAAGTAAAAAAACGGAAGAGGGTGGGGTTCTTCAGGCCGGTTTATCGTGGTATAGATTTTGGAGACGATAAATTCGAGCCAGAATACGGGATATTGGGCTAGCGGTGGAAAACTTTACCCACTCGAATATTTTAGTCGGGCCACGCGTATTTGGTATTTTCGAAGATGAGGAAAATTCTGGTCGGATACCGAAGAGAATTTGAAACGCGTTTAAAGAAATTAAGATTATTATTAAAGAATGGCCAATATTATTTACCTTAATCTTTAGCCGGCTTAACATAATTAAGTATAAACGAAGGCGGACCGTTAACCCAAGCCACTGGTTGGCCATTTTGTGGAAATTTACCCTTTTTTAAATAGGAAAAATTATAGGCGACAGACATGGAAGAACTTTTCTATTTTATTCGATGCGCTTGGATATACTGACTTTTATATATAGTTATAATGAAAAAAGGTTTGGTATACGTAACCAACGTCGAATGTAAGTCAAAAATGTATTAGGTATTACTTTTAGTAACACCGCAAAAAAAAAAACGAAATGACAAATTCTCTGGTCGAGAATAACGACTAAGAAAGAAAAAATAATACTTATTCTTAAAATAAAGCGTTCTAAGGGTTGTAAAAGTATTTTTAATATATTTAAAGAGTAACTGTTCGGCGCCGCCAATTTTTTTATTCGTTTCATGTAAATTGTTTTTGATGGAAGGGGCTGTGGGCCGAAAAAAATAATACTTATTCTTAAAAATAAAGCGTTCTAAGGGTTGTATAAGTATTTTTAATATATTTAAAGAGTAACTGTTCGGTGCCGCCAATTTTTTTATTCGTTTCATGTAAATTGTTTTTGATGGAAGGGGCTGTGGGCCGCGGCCCTCGGAGACCGGGCCCGATTACAAAATAGATTAAACGGACCGTATTTGTGGTGGTTTAACGCCAGTACTTCCAATATCTGGCTTTATAATTAATTAATAATAACGGTAATAGGCCTGGGTATCGTTAATTAAGCTATTCGAATTGGCAATTCTTTATCGGTAATAACTTTCATTTCCACAGTTTTTTAATGCGCGTTAAATTGTATCGCGTATTTACAGTGACGGTCTGAATTAGTCCATAGAAACCAGCGAATTCTGTGGCCCAGCACGCCATACTCGATTAAGTTATAAAAGCGAAAAATGAAGCGGCACTAAGGTTGGAACTGGAGAAATCTATGGACTAATTCAGACCGTCACTGTAAATACGCGATACAATTTAACGCGCATTAAAACAACTGTGGAAATACCGATAAAGAATTGCCAATTCGAATAGCTTAATTAACGATACCCAGGCCTATTACCGTTATTAGGTTGATGGAGGCGAGATTCGATTTCTCCGGCATCTTTACTAGCTGGCCAAATTTAGAAATGCTATGTAATTAGACGAGTGACAACTAGTACTTGAAAAAATGAAATATTTGTGGTACGAAATAGAGCCAGAAACGATAAACACCATTAAAACCTTTCAAATACGAAAGATTTTAATGGTGTTTATCACTATTGATATTGTATATCGGAATACCGTCTTTACCTGCCAGTGCGACGGTATTTCGATTAAAATGACAAAAGTTATTGAAAAACGAAAACTGGTATTCGCACCAAAATATGCCCCTAGATTTATTTTAAAAGATAACATCGAGAAAATTTTCCATAGATTTTTTACCATAAGAATAAATTAAGATATCATCTGGAACATTAAAATTGAGAAGCGATTTTTCGTTATTAGAATACTAGCCGGTCGACCCGGCGTGGCTCGGAAATTTCTGGCAAGTATTGACCTCATCGAATTAGACGATAAACACCATTAAAACCTTTCAAATACGAAAGATTTTAATGGTGTTTATCACTACTGATATTGTATATCGGAATACCGTCTTTACCTGCCAGTGCAACGGCATTTCGATTAAAATGACAAAAGTTATTGAAAAACAAAAACTGGTAATATAATAAAACTGGTTATATAATTCGCACCAAAATATGCCCATAGATTTATTTTAAAAGATAACATCGAGAAAATTTTCCATAGATTTTTACCATAAGAATAAGATATCATCTGGAACATTAAAATTAAGAAGCGATTTTTCGTTATTATTAGAATACTAGCCGGTCGACCCGGCGTGGCTCGGAAATTTCTGGCACATCATTTGTACGAGATATTAGTTTCCGATTGGCCAAATTTTCTAATAGTTATAAATGATATCCTACTGGTTAGCCGAGCTGGAAAAAATCGAAACCTTCGGGTAACGTTAGTGACGTCGTACGTCGGAACTTTTGTGACGTTTCGTGATATCGTCCGTTGTATGTCATAATGAAATGATATCAAACGCTGATGACTTTCTGGGACATCGCCCATCGTTATATTGTACGTCGGAACTATCGCGACGTCACACTAGTGACGTTCTCGGGCGGCATGGATTGTGACGCCGTATTTCGGAACTGTTTTGACATTACATAATGACGACGTTCCGGCCCATCATCCATTGTTACGTTGTACGGTCGAAAATTTGTGACGGCGCTTATGGCTACGCCATCGTGACGTCGCGCACTCCGACATTTTGGCGACGTTATCGCTACGTCGCAATTACGTCACAAAACTTGATTACTACATCGTCGTGGCGTCATTACTGCGTCACAACGACATCATCCATTCTGACGTTTTGTGATGTCATCCACTGTTACTTCGTACTTCAGAATTGTGATGGCATCGTCGCCGTGGTATATTGATGTCGCGCGCGGAACATTCTGGGATATCATCCATTGTTACGTGTTACGGACCAACTTTTTGATGTCAGTAATTGTTACGTCATTCATTATTTCGTCGTGCCGGTGAGATCGTATCGTCATCCCTACTTCGTGCTTCGCAACATCAACAATAATTAGAACAAGCTAACGATTTAATCGTGTATTTTAAATTACGACCCCGAAATGCCCATCTCTGGGTCAATTTTGGGTATTCTATGTACCCTTGGATGGTAGAGTCATCTTACAAAGTTTGGTCCCGAGAGTGAAACGGTGTGGGAGTCTAGGCGAAAGAGACAGACAGCAGACAAACTTTGCATTTTGTATATAGATGATAGATACGCCATATCGTCCTACGTGTGGCATCATCTAACACACATTATTATTGTGTTGAAATAACGTAAAAATATTTGTTATAATAACGATGTCCATTTACAGAAACAAAGAAATCGTTTGAACTATTAAACTAAGTTTTGATATACAGTATTCTATTATGAAACGATTAGGCCTACGCATTTAAGTAGCAATTGTTTCATTTTTAACTGGACTGGTGGGTAAGTTAGCCTTCTTAAAATTTTCTTCCAAAATTTCTTAGCTTATACACAAATATATATGGTACCTCCCTTTCCAATCGTAGAGACTATTTAATAAACATTATAGAAAGGATGGTCATTCGAATGGTAGGATAGCAGCTCTGATTTTTAAGCAACCAGAAATTTCAGCATCATCAAAAGTTGATTCTAGACGTATCATTCGCCGATATTTTTTCTCGGTCACGGAGTTTTATCTTCATAATCAATACTCGTAACAGAAATATAAAGATGACGTTTCCGATTTGATTCATTAAAATTATTATACACGATCAGTCAGTCTTGCTAAAACCAGAGATGATTTTAGCAAGACTGATATTTTTTCTCGGTCACGGAGTTTTATCTTCATAATCAGTACTCGTAACAGAAATATAAAGATGACGTTTCCGATTTGATTCATTAAAATTATTATACACTTAATATGTTATAAAAACTTACACCCACTAAAATAATTACTTACGATACAAATAAATTAAAAAGCGACTTTTTTCGCTTTGATATCTGCAAATCCGATATCAACGATAAGCTATTCCAGCGTTCTTGTGTCATATGTCATCGTAAATAGTTTATTAGTTTCAACTGGAATGCAAGGACGGGTCCATACCCGGATCTTCTTCAAAGATGGACTGATCCGACACAATGTTAGTCCATGCCCTGTACGGAATACCTATTGCATTATGTATAGTTTTTTATTGCAGCCGCATTTCTGTAGAAAAACATTCATAATATGGACTGATCCGACACAATGTTAGTCCATGCCCTGTACGGATTACCTATTGCATTATGTATAGTTTTTTATTGCAGCCGCATTTCTGTAGAAAAACATTCATTTTCCCTTTAATTCCCGTGTAGTTTTCGGTGACGAGCCTTTTACAATTCGATGCGACGGCCCCAACTAACTGGCGGTCCTGGGCCACCGCTCAGTTGGCCCACTCCTTATGGTCGGCCCTACACACCGTATTGTCTCAGTCAGTTTTCTCGCCGTGGACTGCGCGCGTGTTAAATTAACGTATTTGGTGAAGATCCGAATTTTTTCGAGTGATATAGAAAGTAATATTTGACTAAGGTGAGCTATATATTGGAACGCGTGATATATCAATCGAAACTACGAGAATTGTAGATTCTTCACCATGTTATATTAACAGCGAGCTCTTTGTTTGAACGAGATTAGGTAACTAATGTTTGGAAACTGTGGCAGTCGCGTAATATCGGATACCGAGAATGCTCCTATTATCGGATATATTTTTTCCTAATCCTCTTTCTTCTTACCGGATGCCGAAGGAGAAGGAAAGGAGAAAATGGTATCACAAGCAATCTGCAGTAAGAGAGAAGAAAATGGTGACGCGGTTCGAGATGTTTTGGGCCTCTCAATTTCCATAGCCTGTTTTAACGGAAATGGAGGAAGGAAAAAATCCAAACAATTATCATCGACCAAAGGAAAAAAGTGGAGGACAGAAGATCCCGAAACCCATTCCTGCTCGGATGAAAAAGCTACTCGTGTCTATCGATGAAAATGAGAAATGCACATACTGCACCGCAGCCTACAGTTCCCATAAATCGGGAGAACGATGGATCCGATGTGTTTACCGGATTTACGAACTATGTGCCAGGACTGAAAAAGATGAATGGAAATCCTATGTTTGTAACCCCAACTAAAGTTAACTGTGTATTATGTTCCCAAACTAAAGATATGGAATAATGTTCTGTTGCCAACACACTCCGTTATTTATTAACGAATATAGGCTAATGTATTATTTATCTGCTTTTCCTATTCAGATATACCATCCGATATTAATTTAAGAAACACTACTGTCCGATAATAGGAGCCCTTCCACCATTTCATCAAAATTTCCTTATCCTATTCTGGACAGCTTTAAAAAATGGCTAACACCGACAAACAGGACGAACGAAGCTATTATACGAAAGTTTCGGTATGTCAAATACTATTTTTCCACCCATAAGCTGGCTCTAATAAAAAGTATCCGATATGTGGTTCCTTTCCCTTATCCGTCCAAAATTACTATATACAATATCGAAGCGACTATTATTTTAGTATGTTGTTATTAAAAGAATTAATTTACTCTCTCTGCCTAACCATTTATAGTCATCGGACATTTTGTTTTGGCTGACTTTTCAACCGATACTATTCCGATAGTCCATTTGTCAGACTCGGAGCCGACTGGCAACCACGTCACAAAAATTAAATTTTTTTCAACAGCCACGGCTGTCATCTGGTGGCCGAGACCCATCCCCACCTCATTTTCGACGGAACATCAGAGGCTGTGGGCCAGAACCTAAAACGGGTGTCATCCTCATAAACTAAGTATAAACAAAACACCTTTTAAATGTATATTATAATGTATGCACGTAAACAGGTACGCGATGCTGGGTGTGTTCTTTTTATGTACAGTATATGGAAAATATTTATATATAAATCGACAACACTGTATTCTAATATCGATAATTCCTTTCAAAAGATTCGGCGTTAATACCATTTACTACTGGGAGTCCCATTTTTCGCTTTTACAGGTGGCCCTCAATTAGAGTGTGGCTGACGACTATGATTCTACGGCACATTGGTGGCACGATAAGAATAAGCGCAGAATCTTCATCCCAAACTATGTTCCGCAAAAAATTATGAAAATTAATATAAGCCGCAGAATAATTTTGATTGTTTTCGTATCAATTTCTAAGTAAAATAAATGGTAAAGTAGGTAAAATTATTTTCCAACGTAATTTTAGAACATTTGCGTTGCCATCGACTCTTTTTGCAATATTTTGCAAAGTTCGATGAGGACAATTCCTGGGTTGCAGTAACAGCTAAGCCAATAGGCTCGGCGCAAACGACTATGAAAATCTAATTGAATCGATTAGTGGTTCTGATTTAAGATAAAAATATAAAAAATCATTTATTGGCAATAAATGATTTTCTTATATCGAACAAATTTAACAGAAGATTACCTCAATGTGTCAAAAGTAGCTATTGATGGTTTATTTCCTTTTACAATGACATATTTATGTCAGGCAGGATTTTCATATTAAGCTGCAACCAAATCAATAGACTCGACGTTATATCGGATATGAGAATTCAGCTTTCTAATATTATGCCTGATATAAAATGAATTTATAATTCAAAGACCCAATAACATCGAAGCCATTAAGAATGTAATTTTACTATACAGTCATACCTCGACTTACGTAGGTTTTTTTGTTAATAGGAAAAAATAAAAGTCTATTGGGTCTCACAGGCGTAAAAGGCGATGTAAATACGTCGATGTATCGATGCTGATGTTACTTTCGCTATATGGCTAGACGCCGCGTTTTTACGCCGAAGTTACACTCTCGTTCAACTTTCTACGCCGCGTACGAGAGTACCTCGATCATTCGTCCAATCGGTGTATGAGCTGGTTATCGAAACTTACAGAATTATTTAGAAACTTAAAAAATTTAATAGCAACATTACGGAGTTATTTATAAGGGGGCTATGTCGTTTTTTAAAGAGTTTATTCGATTTACGTCGTTTTTCGATTTTAAGTGGCGAGCGTTGGAACGAATTAAGGACGTAAGGCGAGGTATGACTGTATATATATATATATATACATATACACACACACGCTAGTTTATTATTTTCATGTGTTTTGTTTTACATAATTACAATTTGATAACAAAACTTCTATAGTTATTTTCATAAATTATTTACTATTAATATCTATTTATACTATAAAATAACCAAGGTATTCCTCAAAATTTTCAGGATCTGTGAAGTGTTCCGTCAATGAAAAAAATTGGGAAAGGTTGGTCTATATAAGATAATTTTAAAATTTTGTAAACGATTCCAAGAAATGGGTGCACCTAAGAAAACATTGAAATATAGTTGAAATAAAAGTATCATTCGATGACCGCTTAACTTTACCACCCAAAACTATAAGAAATTTTAATTAGACATTTCTACCTCCATAATAATCATCTATCGTTACCGCTCGATTATTAATAAATTTTTTATAACGACGATATAGCCAGGCCATAGTTTAGGCATACAGTAAATAGTGTATTTATGTCGGTAATTGGAAAGAAAATTGGTAGATAGACGGAAGAAAAGTCAATTTTTTATGGGAAAAAATTGAGAATTTTCTATAGTTGACCACTTTCTGGACGTAATTCGGAGTTCCAAACAGGAAATTTCGGCAATATCTTCCCGTGGCAGGACCAACTCCATCTAACTTTTTAACCGAAGCGATTCTAATAAGTGTCGATTCAATTTTTGTAGATGCCGTAAGAGAATTTATAAAAGATTATCGGTCAGAAATATCTTCTTAAAATCGGATTTTACGCCATAAAATTTGAGAGCGCTCATCCAAGAATAATTTTTATTTTAAATACGTTCTAATTAATTTGTAATAATATGGGATGATTTTTCTCGGCCGCATCGGTCGGTTCCGATCATTTATAAAACCAGTAATTACGATTTGTTAAAATTATATAAACTCGAAATACTACACCGCCTTAGCATTATCGACATAGATAAAAAGAATAGTCGGTATAACATACCCGCTTATTGTATAGGTAAACGAGTGGGTTATATTATTAATTTACCACCCGATAAGTACCTAATCTGTTACCAGAAAAATGTAGTACCAAGATATTCCCAGTCTTCCTAAGATAAAACAGCGCCTCACACCTTCTGCCGAAAAGGCCAGAGATCCCTGACTGGCCGAGTTCGAATACGAACGGGTACTATAATTACCGCTGGGTTTATAGGATCATTAAACTAGAATGTATAATAATAATTACCGCCATACCGGGTATCTACAACAATTAAATCGTTGCACACTAGTATATATTTTATTATACGGCCCCTGTATTTTCTTCATGGAAAAATTAACAGAGACGCTAGATACTAGCCTCGGGTAAAGCGTACGGCCGACTTCGAAGTAAAAAAAAAAAGACGATCAAAAACTTGACACCACCCGGTTAGACTAGCCGAGGAACCTATCTAAAAATTAGCGAAAAGGCTAACGGTAGAAGGAAGAGAGGGTGGAGCGGAAACAATTAAGTACCGAGACTGGGAACGGGAGCCAAGTATTTACAAAATTGAGCTGTCAAACAGATACGTTAAAAAGGATTTTTCCAGCAGAAATCCGAGTCGAACAATCAAATACAGTAAACCGCTGTATTATTATTATTGTTATCGGTAGCTATCCGCTTTGGCTTCGTCCTTAATTTAATTTTTTTGTTCCACAAAACGAACAGCTTTATTTTGAAGAAGCGACGGCGGCCGTAAAAGAAGGTTTCCTAGATACTCACGCATTAAATAAAAGGTGGGAAGAGAAGCCGATTTACTACGAAACGTACATTTAAACGAAATGCTTTCGATACTTATGGTAGCGACGGAATCAGTGATAACGATGGCAGCGGCCTCTGTAGAACATCTTTTAAATAAACTATACATGTAGATCAGGCATTGTCGATTAACCGACTTATATCGCGGCCCGTATGCGCAAATTTAAAGGTTAGGATTCCGTGTCGGAGTATTGCCGGGCCATATTTATTATAACTCGGACTACGGCTCTATAATAAAAAATTTCAAAATAAGTGGCCTTACTACTATTAAGGGCACTGGCGGATCTCATTACAACTTTTTAATATACTTATTTTGATTTTCGCTTAACCGACTAAAATCTGTAGGTCGAATCTTTGGTGAAAGCACTTTTTTTAAGAATAGGTCCGGATCAAATTTGGTTTTCTGCCTCCGTACTAGTTATATGGCGGTGGTAGTAGCGGCTGCAACCGGTATCACCTACCCGACCGTTGCGTCAGCCGGTCAGTGGGAACGATTGGGGTTAATCGGATAAAGATACGGACGCGGCCATTCCCTATTATGGATTAAGTCGGCCGCTAACCTACAATGTTTACCTTTTCCGTTTCTGGCCCGGTTACGGTAGATACTAGAAAATGTCGATAATGAACTATTTAAGGACTCCATTCGATTTTATCGTTTCTTTCTTATAGTTACGTCGATACCTACGCGGCGTAAACCACACTCGACTCTAGTTGTTAAACAATTCCGTGCCTCGTACCTTACTGGAGGCCGAAAAAAGTTCTTTAATGGCTTTTCTTCTACGGTGTAGAGACTAAACGGAAATAAGTGTTTACTCGATTTTTTCCGAAAAGTAAAGGTAAATGGCTGGGGCCGACTTTCGTAGGAGCGATGGGAGGCGGAGAAAAAACGCCAGTTCATAAGGAGGCGATTATTTAGCGTCCGTAAATAGAAGCTTTAAAATAGCCGGTCCCGTCCCCTATTACGCAAATGCTGGTTATTGTGAACGTGGTTGTAGGCGCGAAGGACATCCGCCGCGCCAACAAAGAGCGGCTACGTTAATTCCCGGGCGCCAAAGGCTAGAGGCCAATCGTTTCGAAACCGGGTCGACCGAATTAAGGCCGGTGGCCACCCGTCCGGTTAGCCCCCGGCCGCCAAATTTTAGCATTTTTTGCCGTCCGGGGATGACTTTGGGTGGGTGGACCGGCGGCTTCCATTCGGGCGCGCCGGGGTGGGCCGGAGGCTAGACGGTATCACTTACTTGCAACAGGGCTACCACGATTCGCGTCTCTCCCGACTGGACGGCGATGGTACTGATGGTGGTAGTGGTGGCTCCTTGGACGCCGGATTCCGTTCCGGAAGTGTCTTCCTCCATCTTTAGTCGGTTTCCGGGGAAAAGACCCAGCCAGGTGACGTTGGTGCGGCCGCAGCACCCGGCCGTCTGCTGGCTGCGCGGAAGTTTCGCTTCCCCAAATAGAAGCGGAGGGGGAAGAATGGGGTCAGCCCGATGACGTCGGGAAGCGACACCTCTCGGTAAACTTTCGGAGAATGGCGAGGGCGCGTCGGCGTCGATAGCCGCCGGTCAGCGCGGGCCACTCCGGCCCCGGCTGGTAATAACCGCGGAGGTGGGACGTTTCCGGTATATAATTAATGGGGCGGAGAAAGCGGCGCCGATTATTATCGATTATAAATCGGTTTTTACACCGATTCGCTTTCTCCACCGTTCGACCTTCCGTCGCCCTCTACATTTAAACGGATAACAGCGTACTACGGCGGATTTATTTCGACGGGCGGTGGTGTACGGAGCGAAAAGTTACTGATTACGCTACACAATTTGGACGATTAGTCGAACCGGAGTTACCTAACTTGATAAATTTGGATTTTTTGGCCGAATATTTTTCGTCGGCTCCGATAGGAGCGGACGATGTTGTATTTGTCGATTCTATCCATCAGCGGGAAATAAGCCACCTCGACCGTAGTTCCGCACCATCTTTCCCGAGGTTACTTTTATCCGAACGGAAATTCTTCTTCCGACTTTTGTCCATTTTTAAAGACGCGGAACTTATTAGTCGTCGATTAACTATGGGAATGGGGATAACGGGTAGCGTCGGGGGTGGTCATTCAAACTCTACAACAGAAATTTTTCACCACTCCAGACCCCCGATGGATCGTCCAATGGCCTCGTACCTCCTTCAGTCGACTGTAGAAATAATCGCTACCATTCCTACCATAGTATATTAATATGTTTGTTGCCGGTACGACTTCCAGATAGGTGGACAGCTCGAGTTTATTGTACTTTAGAGATGGAATACTCTCGGTTAAGAACCTCCGCTTTAGAAGAGAATTTTGATCGGTCCACAAATATAACAAATTTGTAGCTAAGCCAAAATCCGTCGAAGCCTCTACTTAATTCTTATATGTAGAAAATGCCTATGGTGGCTAGGTATTTTTACGCGGTGATCTGTCGACCCATTCGGGACAGATGACACTTTTTTTGTCTACCAATTAATAAAAATATTTTAGAAACGCATCCGTTTACTTCGACTCCCGCGTCTATTCGGCTTAATATCCATTTAAAATAAGATTTTAATTCGATTTCTTTACGACGGTAAACGAAAGGCAAATACGTTGTAGATATAAGTACTATCGGGTTTTAGTATAGCCAGTCTGGTATTTAAAATGTCTGTCTTTCTCCACCTCCCCCACTCCTCGGTAAAGAGATGCTCCGTCACCAATTTCCAGAGCTCCTCTCCTACTTAAAGGTTTTTCTCCCATTTTACGTAAACAGTCGAAAAGAGGAATTATTTATCGGCCTGATCAATCTATAGCGGATTATCGCCTCCATATTTTATACTACCGGCTTAACTCCGAAATGATCATTTTTTTCGATATTGTAAGGCCACCGGCCAGCTGGATCGGGGTACTGGACATCAGCTAAAAATATTTATCCTCCACCGATAGTCCGTAAATCGCGTCGCTATCTATCGTCTCCCTCAAATTGGATTTAAAGACTTAAAAATTTATAATATTAGGATAAAATTTTTCCTGGCCCAAATTACCGATAATTGTAAGGTAAAAATATACTCGAGAAGTTATTTCTGACCTCTTCCATTCCCGAACGAAATAAAAAGATATATGCCGGTTAGGTTTTTTCGCTAACAGATGTCGCCACTTTCCAGTCGGGCGGAGTACTAGGAGCCAAACGGCCCTGACCACCGGCCGCCCACCCCTACGGAGGGGCCCGAACACGGTCCTCCAAAATGGGAAGCCGAAGCGATCCGATCGATCGGTACCTGGACTAGATGACGGTTTAAAACTTACCGGTGGTGGACATAGGCCGGATTGGCCGAGTGGAAACGCTTCGGCCTTCCACTCTGGAGAACCCGGGTTCGAATTTCCGGTCCCCCCTCTGGTTCGATACCCCATTTTTGGGTACTACACTTTTTTTATTAATTATTAGGATCTGTTCATCACATTTTTAAAATAAATGGGTTTACGTCTGGCCACCAAAATAAAGTCAATTTACTATAACGTTGAATGTACTGTACATTTGTGAAAGTACCCCACCGTTTACGGCTTCACTTTTAAACAATGACCAAGCCATCTATGTATAGAAATCTGAGTCTACATCAGTGGTGCTGCAAACTAATTTCATTTCCGACCCCAATTTTGTCGCGATCCCCGGATAGACAGTAGCAGGGCCGCCGAGAGAGACTTTCTGGCCAGTGACAAGTCTGTGGTCCCGGCCCCCCTAAAATAGGGCATCTCTTTGGTTTAATAAAAAAGTCATGTAAAACATTAAATATTTATTTGAAAAAAGGGTACAATAAATTCAAAATTCGATACATTACATACCATGTTATAAATAAAATATAGTCTGTTCAGCCTAACCTTGTGCATGACCTTGGAGGCAATCCGCGCAAAGTAGTTCCGGAAGTAGTTACTGTTTTCTAAGAAAATACAGTTAATAATTTAGTTATATTACTTTCATTAAAACAAGTCAAAATATTAAGGGTTTTTAGTAGCAAATTATTCGTTTTATTTTCAAAAAATAAATATCGTTGGTTAGGAATACTTGTAATTGGCCGAAATATAAGCTGGGAAAAGGATAGATTCATAGAAGAAAATGTGATAGAACCTGTAATGTTTTCAATAAATTGCTCGGACGATGAAACGGACAGTAATGATGAATGGGAATCTTTGTAGCATGCTTATTGACATCATCGCCTACTAAAAACAGACAAAAATTTCGTATCATCATCTGAGCTGGGGTCCGGGCCCGGCCCGTCGATCCCCGTCCTCCACAATCCGGCTAGGTCCGGGCCCGGCCCGTTGATCCCCGTCCTCCACAATCCGGCTGACCTCCTCCGCAGGGGTGGGCAGCCTGTGGAAGGGCTTGTTTCGCCCCGTTCCGCAGGAGTGGGCAGACTGTGAAAAAGCTGATTTCGCCCAGCCGCTCGCAGGGGTGGGCAGCCTGTGGAAGGGCTTGTTTCGTCCCGCCACTTTGCCCGGCCCGTCGATTCCCGTCCTCCACAATCCGGCTGACCCCTCCGCTCTCGATCGGTACCTGGACTAGATGATGGCTTAAAACTTACCGGGGCCGCGTGGTAAAGCTTTGGCTTACCACCCTGGAGGATCCGGGTTCAAATCCGGGTCCCACACCTCCAATATTTCAGGAGGGATCCGGGCCCGGCCTGTTGAACCCCATCCTTCAACCATCCGGTTGACCCCATCATGGGTGCTGGCCAGCCTGTGATGGGAGCTATAAATGGCCGCCGCCAGATAAAGAATATCCCATGAGGATATGGACTTACCGGTGGTGGACATAGGCCGGATTGGCCGCGTGGAAACGCTTCGGCCTTCCACTCTGGAGAACCCGGGTTCGAATTTTCGGTCCCCCCTTGAAAATATTTATCGTGGGGTCCGGGCCCGGCCCGTCGATCCCCGTCCTCCACAATCCGGCTGACCCCTCCGCCGGGGTGGGCAGCCTGTGGAAGGGCTTGTTTCGCCCCGTCACTTAGTATTCTCCCTGAATGGAAAGTGGCGTCATCTGTTAACAAAAAAAAAATGGCAGCAGTGCGTTCAGTAGCGATTAGCTAACTTAGCTATCGCAGCCGCTGCTGTCCTGAACTCACCTCTGGTTAAATTTAATAATATTACTTTAAACTGTGAAAACTAACGAATTCAATCGGGAAAAATTTAACTTTAAATAACCGTTTTGGTTGAAGGGGAGAGGGAAGAATTTTATAGCTGTCAAACAAACCATAAACAATGCCTTCAGAGAAGAAATAATGATCAAATTTCACATAGTCTAGGTCTGGACACCCGAGGAAAAACAATATTATAAAATATCCTGTCAATAAGGTCCATCTGCCAATCCCAGTAGAAGAGAGGAAGTACAACTTGACCAAATAAGGTCAGAAATGACTTCTAACCTCTCTCTCTCTATTGATGTAATTGGGTGGACCGAAAACAAAAATAGAGATGGACACCGAACTCTCTCACGGAGACACGGTTCTTCAATATTTCTATGTTATTATCGTTTTGTTTTCAATCCGCCAAGCAACATATATATCAGGGGTGGCTAAACTTCATGTCACTGCGAGTCACGGGAGAATTTCAAATACTCGAGAGCCGCATTTTCTTTCTGGATCAATGAACAGACATCAGTTTTTGGATTATCTTAATAATGATTTCAAAATTGTTTATTTCAGATGCATTTATTTCTTTTAGGCTTAGACTCCACAGGCATAATTTTAGTGCTGAAACTGAAATCTAAAACCGAAAACGTAAAAGTTTTACTCTTTACGCCGACCGAAAGTTGACTGAAATAAGTGTAAAGAAAAATTTAATTTTTCAGCGGCGTTTCGGTTTCTGCTGTGGACGAACCAATGAAAGAAAGCAAAAAAATATGACATCATATTGAAGTATCGAATTGCTCAGAGCGGCAGATTCAACAGGTCGGAACGTCGATGTGATATGTTGGAGGCTTTTGTCGAAGAAGTTCGGAAACATTCATGTCTATATGACAAATCAACTGGAAATTATAAAGAAACAGTATTTGAAAAACTGTTTGGACGGCCATCGCTGCAAAATTTCAATTGAAAAGTGGAACTATCGATAGTGTTTCAGTTCATTTCCGTTTTCGGTTTATGGAATCATATAAGCCGAACCCGAAACTGAAATTCATTATAAATGTAATTTCGGTTTCTGCCATTCTGCTTTTGAATAAAATCAATTGCAGTCCTGTAAGCTTAAACAGTTCGACAGGACTAAACGATTCGGCGTGAATATGTCCTTTAATAGTACAGCATCACTATTAAATTTCATGAAAAAATTTACAAATTAGTTTAAAAGTTATTTGCAAGGGATACGTTCACAGATACGATCCGGATCTTATAAGCCTCCTTTTTTCGGAAAATAGACTTAAAAGATGCATAATTGGAGTTTTAAATCACATTTTTAATAGCATTAAATCAAAATTTTAATAATTAAAAACAATCAAGTATCAAAACTATAAACGAAAATCATAGAATGCGATATCGCTTTTACTAACATTCAATATACAGTCAAACCTCTGTAAGCCGTCTGCCATTCTGTTCTATATTTTACGCCTGTGGAGTCTAGGCATTAGATGCACACTACTTTTTACAATAAATAAAAAAATAATATAGCTGTAATTTGTTTAACTTAAATAAATATTTACTTCATATTTACTATTGACTTTCACGGTATGGAGCTACATTGAAGATACCAAAGAGCATCATATAGCTCGCGAGCCGTAGTTTGGCCATCTCTGATATACAGTCAAACCTCTTTAAGCCGCCCCTCTATAAACCGCCACCCTCGTTATTTATTAAATATATATTTATAAATATATAAATATATTTTTTTAATTTACTTATGCAATGATTATAGATAAGCATTTCCTAAATAAATTTTTTCAAGGTAAAAAGTGCCAGCTATAACTTCCATATTACCTGGAGAAGATTTTTTCAAGGAGAAATAAATTTTTTGTCCAAACACCAAAAATTGATCACGTGACTGGAACCTCTTCACAGCGTTGCGAGATCGCGCTACTTTTCGCGAATTTTGCTACTTTTTGAAACCATGCACTACTAAAATTTAAGCTTCGCTACTTTGCGGATTTTATGCTATTCCATGTGATAACTATGCTACTTTTCGCTACTTTCTATCATACATTAAAAAAAAGTCATTCTTGATTTGGACAAATAAATTTACTTCACTCCGTAGTTGTCCACTTATGTAGTTACCATTTCTAGATATTTTTCGTATATTATCTAGATACTTTTTCCTCAATAAATGGAATCTATTACTAAAATGCGGCAACCCGGCAAGTGGCAACTCTGCACCATGTGTTAACTGATGATCACAAGTAACAAGTACTACGTTTGTTTTACAAACGTAGCATTCATTTTCGAACATTCATTTTTGAACGTTAAATTGCTATATTCGAAAACGAATGCTACGTTTGTAAAACAATTATGTTTCATTTAAATAATCGGTCGCTATTTTAATAAACAATCTGTTCTCTACGCTCTACATTTTTTAAGGATAGTTTTTAAGTAATTAAAATTTATAGATAATTTTAAAAATACAAATAAGCATATTTTAAAAATAATTTTTGACTGAACCGGAAATGACGTCACAAAACTTTTACGCATTACATTTTTTAAACGGAGCTCAAATCAAAAAACGGGTCTAGACTTTTTTACTCAAAATTTTATCCTCTACATGTCTGTAAATTTTGGCACAATCTTTTTGAATCACCCTGTATATATTTTGCCATACTACTTTTTGCTACTTTTTTCCTTTCTACTTGCTACTTTGCCACAAAAGTTTCTGGCAACATTGTCTCTTCAGTTAGAAGACATTTTGGTAGAGATTGACGTACGGAATATCGTACTTTTTTTAATTAATAATGGTAAGTTTCAGCCAAAGTTTACATAGTAATTATGTCGTTTTTATCTTCTACGGTATTTTGTGGTGACTATTCGCTATTAGATATTTTTCATTTAGGTAATATTGAAAACATTTTTGGAACTGTCTTCTTTAACCATATATTTGATATGCAATATTTGCCGTCATATTTGTAACTCATTAACGACATGTAAATCTCATAGAAGCTACTAATAATAATGGGTACTGATTTATTCATACAAAAATTTATTTTCAGTACAAATACATTTTAATAACTCTACTATCAAGTACAATTATAGTTAATATCATAGTCTGGTATGAAAATACTACAAAAACTTTTAGTACAGTTTTACATTATTAACATAAAATTGAAAGTAGGAATGATCGAAAGATGACGACGAATGAGAAACTTCCTAAAAGGAGTGCACTTTATCTGGTGCAGGCGTCGAAAAAAGGAACAATGAAATTAAAGTACTTGACCACATGGTACTTAAACCGGTGTGCGCCGCCATTTTGAAAAATCGTCTTGAAACACCGATATAATTTTTGGAATGAATCTTTAATACAACGGAATTGTCGATTCACAATTTTAATCAATGGTGAGATGCAAATCTTCAATTTCAATCCTTTAATTTCACCTTTTTGAAAAAATTCTACACATTAGAGAATTAAAGGTCGGCTCCCACCGACTGATGATTAAAATACGAATCGACAATTCCGTTATGTCAAAGATTAATTTGAAAAACTATCTCGGCTTTCAAGACGACTTTTCAAAATGGCGGCGTTCACCGGTTTGGGTACTATGTATAGACAAATACTTTTAATTTCACCGTTCATTTTCTCGACGCCTGCACCAGATATACGTGCAACCTTTTGGAAAGTTTTCTCTACTCGTCATTATTTGATCGGTCTACTTTCGTGACTATGGCGCTAATGTAAAATTGTACCCTGAAGGCCTGAAATGTTGTTAGAGCTGTTAAATAAAATCCTCAGAATAAATTTTTTATCAGTAATACATCATTTTTCAGTTTTTAGCGTTATGATGTACAGATTCCCTTATTTTATGAAAATAATCGAGGTTAATTGTAAACCAAAAATGAAAAATTCGTAAACTGAAGACTCATTTCCCATTATAGGTAATTTAATTAATAATTTATCCTAGGAGTGCAAATGCAAGAGTTTCTGAATGCAAAAAAATTTAAATATTGATATTAAAGAATTTTTAATAAAATTTGAAAAAATTAGAATTTTTCTAAATCATTAGGTCCTTCCTGATGCATTCATAAAATTTTGCAAAGCATGAAAAAGAAAAAAGTCTTGACATTTGCAGTTTTGCTCTTTATCACTTGTGCAATCAAAAATGCTTTGTTTGTGAGATTCATGGGGAGTTTTAATGAACTTTCTTATTTCTACACCATTGCCGACACCAAATGTTGGGTCAGATAGGTTGTAAAACTCAATGCCGGCTCTAGAACTTTCAGTGCCCCGGTCAAAATTTTTTATTGCACCCCTTCAAGTGTTCAGTTAGAGTTTAACGGGTCTTCAGTTTTGATGGTGAGTGAAACTTTAGGGGGCACAATAATGAGAGAACAGGGCGGCTGCCCAATCTGCTCACCGTTTAAATTGTGTAAAAAATAATTGTCTTACTATAATAATAACAACAACAACAAACATAATGTGCCAGTGCTCTTTGGCGCCCATTAAATATCTGCTCCCTGAGCGGTCGCTCTGGTCGATCATATGTTGAGTCAGTTTTGATAAAACTATGTGAGCATCAATCTATAATGTTGAAATGTCAGATCCTGACACCAGGAGCAGTTTAGACGGTGTTGCTCCAATATGGTGAAAAATATTACTGTAGTTGAGTGCACATCAGGATTATTCGTTTTATTTAACCAGATTTCTTCAGAGGATTCTCTCTCAATGTTTATGGATTGTTAACAATATAAAAATTGATAACGATATTATAGGGACTTATTAACTAAACTATCCTTAACTTCTCTACATAATGTTTAATTATAAAAGAAAATATTAACTGACATTCAACTAACAAATAATGAACTACATATATGTACAATATTCTAAAACTAGTTCTAACCTAAGATTATATAATATCTATTCCACTTAGGCAGTATTATGAAATGATATTATGAAATAAACTAAAATATGTATATTCTGTTTTATTATTTTACTGTTTTATCATCATCTGTTTTTCTAAGAATCATTATTCTTATTCTTTTTATATCTAATACAAACTAATATAATATTACCAATTTTCTATTTTAATAAAATACTATATATACATTATAGATAATTACAAAAATAATAATATATTCTAAAATAAAGAATTTTTCACATTATCATCACATGCATTGCTTTTCCTGATTTTTTTTCAAATTTATTCTATAAATCTTATCATTTCTTATTGCTGCCATTTAATTTCTATTGACTGTTTTATACTCCTATGGAATTATTTATATTTCATTTATTTATAATCCTATGGAAGTCTAATACAGGGTGTCCCACATAAAACCAGTATGCCTCATGTACAGTTAATCATCTCTAGTCAAATTGCTGTCAAAACACTGTTTCAAAAGTTGGTTACACTGCATTTTATCGGAAAGTTGAGTGCAGCTGTGTGTTCATGTGTCAGTTGTTGTGAGAAGCTCATATTGTTGAGTTGTTGCAATGTGTTGAATCAGTGCTTGTGGCTACACGCACTGATTCAACACACTGTGAATCAGTGTGTGTAGCAATGAACTAACTACATGTTTTTTAACGTTACTATTATCTATTCTATTTTAGTTAATTCAGTTGTTACTGTTAAAGTGTTACTTGATTCTCGGGAGTGAGGTGTACCGGTTTTATGCGGGACACCCTGTATTATAACCTATAACATGCTTATCACTTTGCCCACAATCATCATAATCTTTCAAAATACTTATTTTTCCACCTATTAACACAGCAAAGAATCCTGCCTATGAAGCATAGGCAAGATTCTTTGCTGTGGAAGGATCATCTAGCTTCAAAATTTTAATCCTAAGGAGGAAACACATACTTAGCATTTCTCTCTCACTATCAGTTTATCAAACTAATTAATCCATTATTACACTTTATCACAACAGTTTAGACAATAAAATTGAATTGTAAAATAGATTTTTGTAAAGAATACAAGTTAATGTGGAATTGAAACTGAAGAGGGCATTATCGGCTAAAATACATATCTAAAACCATGGTTGCTTGTATTATATTTTAAGTTTTTATAGATTAATTTTATATGTAGATACAGCCTGACTGCATTAACAAGCGGTTCAGTAACACACAAGTCTGCTTAACCTTTTGCGCTCCACAATTAAAAAAAATTTCCGTTTTACGCTCCAAGGAATATGAAATATGATACTTAATATTCGATATTTTGCCATAACTCTTTTACTTTTTAATTTTTTAGCACAAAAAAATTATATTTTGTTGTCCAATACTCTGTCCTGATATTGTTTTTTAATTTTAGTTATAGGACCAAAAGAAAAAAAAAATATGAAAGAATTAGGCCTAATTTGCATATGTAAACAAAACAATTTTTTTCAAATTATTCATAATTTCTGCATCGGATAAAAAAAATATATTAATATATTTACATTCCTGGTGATATTCCACATCTAATAATACCAAATACTTCATAATTCTAAAAAATTTTTCCAACTAACGAAGACAATTTGTGTGAAATTTGATCCTGCAGACTATAATTCGATACTTGTCTTGACCTCATGTAAACAAACAATCGTATTATCCCTCTTGCGGATGAAAGTATTCTACTACACAACTAGAACGGTATTCTACTACACAAATATTTAAAATAATTGTTTATTTGCCATTTTTCTTCTTATTTTCTTATGTGAGATAAATAATTTTTAATAGAAATCAAAAGCACTAACAGCAGTAAATAAATAAAACAGAATTTTATTCTTGTTAGCAATCAATCAGTTTAATGAAATACAGTCTGACTCCATTAACACGCGGTAGTTTAGTCCATGGTTACAAAACCGTGGGTTAAATGAACCGCGAGATACAGTATTAATATAAATTGAATGATAATATAAGTTCCAACATTGATATGAATTTTCTGTGTGATTTGACCAATACAAAATGGTTGAACGTGCAACTAATCTCACTGATCACGAGATTTAATGACGATGATGTCTAGGAATGATATCACAAGCGATTGCTTATCAAGATAGCCATGTAAAACCGCGTGTTAAGCAGATTCGCATGTTAACGGGGTCCGACTGTACTTATGTTTTTAAAGAAAATTGTCTGAATTTATTTCTTCGTAGGACGAATTATTTTCTAATATTTCTAATGAAAAAAATAATTTCTACGTATGATTTTAAACTCTTTGCATACAAACAAAAACTAAGAAAGTAACACAAGAAAAGTATATTTTTTTAAACAATATTGATACACGAATATATCTTTGTAATACAAGAAAAGTAAATTTTAAAAATAATATTGATACACGAATATATTCTTTGTGTAAGTATCACAAAAGTGGCTACACACCTTAGCGAGATTGACAATAACGTGTGCAGATAAATTGGCGCAACCATTATTCTTGTCCCTTATGATATTGGGAGGAATATGTTTGTGTAAGAATCAACCTTACTTGAACGTGAGTAGTCATTTTAAATCAAAATAATTTTTTTATTAATTAATAATGTTACCTAATATTATCATTAATAATTTCTTTACATTAACTAATAATTATATAATTACGGCGCCGCCATAAGGTTAAGTTCGCCCTTAGATACTTTTCAATTTTTATACGGTCTGCGGCAGAAAATAATTGTCCACCCCTGCTCTATATTGTTATTTGTATGAAAATATATGAAGCTCACAACAAAATTTCCATATTTTCTCCAAAACTCGCAAAATTATTGAAACTATTCCAAAATTCGACTGGAAATTTCTCAATTACTATGCTATACTTTTTTATTAACATTCATCTATGAGAAAGCAAAAATAAATAAAAGATATGATAACATTATTAATATTAAAATTTTATAATTCAAAAATTTTTGTAATTTTTTACATTTTATTTTCAGAAATATGTTCCAAACTCAGAAAGTTAAGAAAATTCAAGAAAATAATCAAGATGCACATTTCAAACAATACTTTTGAAATTTGAAATTTTAAATCATGAATACCATATATAAAAAGTTAATAAATATTATAAAAGCAAAAATATTTAAAATAAAAAATGAAATATCTTCTGATTGTATAGCATGCTCTTTGAAGCCCATAAAATCTGCTTGCAGTATTTACGAATTAGATGTGTTTTATCCATGCAAATGCGGAAAGCAAGATTTTATTAAATTAAAAACAAAATGGCGATACTTAAAAAGTGCTTATTTATACTTCATAGAAGGCTTACTTTGGGGAGAATTTTTTCTAGTTGTACTTCATTCTTTGCCAATAATTCAAGATTATACTCCTTGTTTCGGTTGGTATAAAGTATCAGGAAATGAATTTTTTATCGTCATATGTATATCGTTGACCACTACTTTTTTAGCTTCGGCGTTTTATTCATTTTCGAAACGAATACAGTTACGACTGCCACCTAAAGGTTCTGGTTACGATGAAGAAACAAAAATTCTTTTATATATACATATAATATATTATGTATTGATTATAGGGTATATTATCTTGTATGGTTTCTCCATTATATTCAATGCATATTGGCTTTATCCTTATGTATATAAAGAGAGCATCTATGAAAACGAAGCATTATTTTGCATTATACAAGCATGCATTTGGCAAATTTATGCAATTGGTTACATAATACATTTAATTGCGTTGATCTTTGCTTTCTTTATGATTTTCTATAAAAGATTTGTATTGTTATCGATGTATCTGAAAGAAACGATGCATGAGAACGAAGACATCCGAGAAAGACTCGAAGAAATCATCACTAAGCATGCATCAACATGGGAACATCTAGAAGAAGTAAATAATAAGGGAACTTACTTAATTCCAATCTGTTATTGTGGAATTGCAGTTGAAACATGTTTAGCAATCTATGGTGCTTTATTCTTCGCCATTGATAGGGAATTAAAGATGATGGTTTTTCTAGTAGTCATTTTTTAACCGGTGTTTGTGCAATCATATCATTTGCACTATCCAATATTACTTCAATAGTAAGTATGAATACAATTTCTCAAAAATAATTTATTACTCATAATAGTTATATTTTACTGTATTTCTATCATTTATAATTCATCGAGTTAGACTCGTTTTACTTGGCCAATGATATCTCTGGAATTATAACATTAATGATGTCATGAAATTGCATTATGACATGCGTAGACATCTTTATAATAATGATGTCACAATTCGTCATTGGAATGATGACGTCATTATTTCATTAATGTCATGAAATTGCATTATGACATGCGTAGACGTCTTTATAATAATGATGTCACAATTCGTCATTGGAATGATGACGTCATTATTTCATTAATCATTGGAATAGACACCAACGATATTTTATTATATTTAATATAAAAAAATCTAATATTAACACAAATGCTCTTTTAGACCGCCATTTTTTTTATCGCTCAGTAAAGAAGTTTCTCAAATTTATAATTTTTATAATAATTTTGTATTATAAACTATTTAATGCTCTTATTATTGCTATATTTATTATTTTATATTAAAAATATACGAGAATCACGTTTTTAATATTTTTAAGATGGAAGATTCATTTCAAGAAATTGAAATATTTTCTTCTTGTGATTTCAGTTTGGAAGATAAAATAAAAGTGAGTTACATTAATTAATATTTTTCTAGCAAAATTTTTATATGTTAATTAGGATTTAATAACTGATATTAAGATAATAAAAATTATATAAACTTTTGCTCTGTTTCAAATTAAGATAATTTGAAATTGAGCAAAAGTTTATATAATTTTTCTTTTTTTAATTTATAAAAGAATAATATTTTAAAATCACATGTAATTTATCTTCATTTATTATAAGATCAAAATTTCTGCATAATTTCAAATAATTATTTTGGATCAAGAGGTATGGCAGTGACTCTAAGCCAAGTACAGTAGTCACTGACTGACTTATTACCAGAGTCATTACAGCAAAAATTCAACTCGTTGTAACTTTGGTCCTAAGTTAAATATTATTAATCTGATAATTACATTTGAGAAAAGTATTTCATAGGAGATAGACTGCTAAATCTGAAGTTTCATATCCAATTAATAATAGAATTAGAGCGGTTTAAAAATTAAAAAATCGAGAAAAAAGAGACGTCATTTTTCTTCTTCTTCTCCTTCTTCTCCTCCTCCTATGCAGACACCTCTACAATTCTTCTTCTTCTCCTCCTATGCAGACACCTCTACAGGTCGCATCGTTTAACTCGATATCGATGAAATTTGGAATATAGGTGTTTCTTAGTTTACTTGAAGAATATATGTTTACTTGAGGTCCCCTGAAAATTTGAGCACAATCGAGTCAAAACAAAATTACTTGAGGTTTCCTGAAAATTTGAGCACAATCGGGTTAAAACAAAGGGGGAAAGGGGATCCGATTTCCATAAATGCCTTTACCTATTGCATTGCTTAACTGATTTTGACCTAATTCAGAATATAGGCATAGCGTAGTTCATTTAAAATCACTAAACATTTTGGCCCAATTGGGATAAAATTAAAAGGTGTAGAAGATGATGATTTTCTTCTCTAGAAATGTCTCTATCATCTAAAAAATAAATGATATCCCATTAAAAACATCTCATCATATATAAAAAAATAAACCAAGTACAGTATTACCGAAACAGGATATTTGTGTAAATTTAAACGCAGTTATTTTGGTTGATGTTATCATATTATTTTCTTAAATCGTCAAACAGATGCGGTTATTTTGATTGATGTTATCATATTATTTTCTTAAATCGTCAAACAAGTATAGTTGCATCTAAATTGTAACAAATTTAGATACGCTACTTGTTTGACGATTTAAGAAAATAATATGATAACATCAACCAAAATAATCGCATCTAAATTTTCACCAATATCCTGTTTCGGTAATACTGTACTTGGCTTATTTATCTAAATTTTCATAAATATCCTGTTTCGGTAATACTGTACTTGGCTTGTTTAAATTTTCACAAATATCCTGTTTCGGTAACACTATACTTGGCTTATTTTTTTACTTATGAGATGTTTTTAATCGGATCTTATATGTACTACAAAGATAATAATGGCTAAATATATAGTTGAAAACGTTTCTTCTTCTTGATAAACTATTATTTTGGCTCACATGAGTTTAAATTTTTCTTACTTGCTTTATTTAATGAAAATGTAAGTTTAAGAAATTTATGGCTAGAATATTAAATTTTTAAGTTTCAAATGCAATTAATGAAAAAAAAGAAATTTTTAAATATGAAAAATTGAACAAAACTGTTATTTTTCTTCTTCTTTTTGTTCGTAAAGATCTCTGAACGTTGCATCATTCTATTTTCTGAAGTTAATAAGGTTCTCTGAAAATTTTGACGCTATAGGATTAAAATAAATTGATATATTAGTGGTATTCTTCTTTATAAACAGTTCTACAGGTGGCATCGTTTAACTTATTTCTCCCAAAGTTAGAATAGCTGTTATTATATTTTTTATATTAAGATCACATGAATTTCATCACAATCTGGCAAAAAATAAATATCGTATAAGCATGAAAGTATATCTCAGAGAAACAATTTTCATCTAAAAAAATTAAAAACAGCATAAATGATATCTGCTAATAAAATATTTAATGCATAAAAATATAAGTCAATTATAGAATGCTTGCAATAATTAAGAAGCAGTTAACAGGTAAATTTCATTTTATTTATTTTTATATTAAATTAACATCCAAATAGCCTCTTCTAACTTAACAAGCTTAACTTAATTTATTAGTACTTGTCTTATTTTATAACGTACTATGGTTTAAACTGAAACGATGATTTGATGTGTTCATGTGAAAAATTGAACAAAACTGTTATTTTTCTTCTTTTTGTTCGTAAAGATCTCTGAACGTTGCATCATTCTATTTTCTGACTCTTATTACCAGAGTCATTACAGCAAAAATTCAAAGCCCCCTTTGTTTTCTTCATTTTTACTCGGTAAAAATGTTTCTAGTAGACTTTGTAAACTGCCATCGATTAATAGAAAGAGATGTGCACACTGGTAGAAATTAATAAGAAAACAATTTTATTATGGATTATGGTGGGAATTTTTTTCAAGCACCTTGAAAAATGCATTTTGGTTCTTCATAAATCCTCCTCAATTTCCTGCTAGCTTAATGGTTTGGAATTCTAACCACCATGGTTTTTACTTTATGTAATATAGGTATTGAAAACATATTTTCCGTAAGTTATTTGGAAAGACCTGTACTAGAATCCATAATAAAGATATTTTCTTATTAATTTTTACCAGTGTAATCTACTAATCTCTTCTCTTTAACCGATGGCAGTTTACAAAGTTCACTAGATATATCTTTACATACTATTTATACGAACATATACGGTAACTAGAAATATTATGCCATAACACAATATATTTTTAATTTAAATTAACTTTACTGTTGTGAAATAAGTGAATTATTTAGATAAATCAATGAAAAGAATTTTTACTAATTTATAGATTCTCGATTTCATGAAAAGATTTGGAAAAGTATCCCTAAGATTATCTATGGGTGGTTATTTTGATATCACTAAAAAATTTCCAGTAAGAGTAAGTTATTTTCAGATATTTTCTTTTTTTAATTTAATTTATTAAAGTAGTTGTTTTAAATATTTTACTCATGTAGACATGTAATTAACCCTAACATCGAACAATTTTTGAGATAAAGAAAATCAAAAAATTTTTTAAATAATACTACAGTACATATAAATTGATTATATAGATACTTAAAAAAAATGAGTTAAGTTGTATCGTAATTTTACAATACAATTAACAAGACAATGAACATTTACGATATATATATCATAAATACTTTGTTCATTGTCTTATAAACCAGGATACCCTATCTGCAGGGTTACCAGAAGCCATGCGACAAGCCTCTCTCCAAAGTTTGATCCAAACGATGTGGAACTAATAGATTACACTCATACTATGAGTGGAACTAATAGATTACACTCATACTATGTATTAAGTAATGGAGGTAAATCATCTGTTATTCCGTCTTTACCAAAGATCTTTTGTCATATGGTCATTATCTTAATCATTACCAGGCCATTACAGTTAACACCATCTATTGTCAATAATGTAAAATAAAAGTTTGAAGAAAATCAATTGCAGTCCTGTAAGCTTAAACAGTTCTACAGGACTAAACGATTCGGCGTGAATATGTTTTTTAATAGTACAGCATCACTATTAAATTTCATGAAAAAATTTACAAATTAGTTTAAAAGGTTATTTTCAGATATTTTCTTTTTTAATTTAATTTATTAAAGTAGTTGTTTTAAATATTTTACTCATCTAACATCGAACAATTTTTGAGATAAAGAAAATCAAAAAATTTTTTAAATAATACTACATGGCACTATATAGAAATAATTTCATTAATTTTGACTTATTTTAATTATTGAATGTACGTTTGTTTCTTTATAGATGACAAGTTTCTTGTATTCAATTTTCTCAACTTTGTTGCAATTAGAAAGTATATTAATGTCGTTACGTTATTGTATATGGCAGGTATTTACTTTCCCTTCATATAAATTTCATAAAAAAATGTTTTGAATATATTTCTTATGAAACAATTTTTAAATCAGTATTCTTAATTTAGTATATCAATATATATTTTGAATAATATTGTATTGTTTAAATAAATTAATGGCACTATATAGAAATAATTTCATTAATTTTGATTTATTTTAATTATTGAATGTACATTTGTTTCTTTATAGATGACAAGTTTCTTGTATTCAATTTTCTCAACTTTGTTGCAATTTTGTAAGTTAAAGAAGCCAGTAAAGTGTCTTAATCTAAATAATTTAACAAGAATTGATACTTCGGAAATTTTGAGTTTTTTGTAACGAATTATTTTTCGTACAAGGAGGGTTTTAATTTTTCATTTTATTCATTCTGTAATTTCGCTAATAGTAGGCCTATTTATACATAAACTAATATATCCCTGCCTATGGCAGGATAGATGAATCATATCTCTTTAAGCAACGCAAATATTTATGATAGCATGATCGTTTATCTGTTTTTTTTTTCAATGAATAACATTATTTTTCAATCTGTTGTTTGCTAAGTCGGTAAATTGAGGCCCTGCCGTAGGCTGCTTACATCAAAGCATGACAGACTATATTCGGAATGGCAATGGACAGCACAAGCTCAGACTATCAAATACTTTCCAAAGAATGAATTCGAGCCAAGGTCCTCTAGCTCAGTGGTCCCAACTCAAATTGGTTTGAGGGCCGAATGCGCAATTCATAAGGAAATGAAGGGAATATTTATTTGTAATTACTTTCATTTTTTCTTACAAAGATATCGAAATAACATTATATAATTATGAGATTATAAAACAGTTTTTTATTAATGTTAAATTGTAATAATTTTTCGATTATTATATATAATTAAACAAATAGCTAAAACATCGCGGGCCGGATGTGGCCCATGGGCCGCCTGTTTGAGACCACTGCTCCAAATAAAAAATCATAATGCTTCTAGATAGTCAATCTAGCCAATAACACAAGAAAGTCGGACTAAATTAAAATATTCTTTGAATTTCAGGCTGCTGTATCATATTCAGGCTGTATATCATATTCCTATTCTGTAACATCAAAGACCTTCATATACAGATTTTTGTCAAAATAGGACTAACATTAAAAATCTGACAAATTTGGGACCATTATTTTTGTAATGGTATAGTGCTAAAAAAAGAAGTACCGGAGCTCTACTCTCTTAAAAAATTGGTGTCGAATAGGTAGAAGAAATCACAGAGCATGTATAAGGAATTATATGAATATGACAGAAACAAACACATATCAGGATCAGGGGCGGTTGGTGCATAGGCACTGCGGAACTTCATTACCCTTAAGTTTTCTCGATATATAAATATATTTATTAATTTATTTATATTTGCTTGTAATATTTAATTTTATCAACAGCAACCCTATACAATTCTCTTATTTTGTATAAAAAATAATAAAAATTTATGTTATAGTACTTAGGAGAGCGAAAGACGCTAGCGGCACCGTGTTGTTTACCCAAGAGTTTACCACATTGCCGTGTAGTTACTCGTGCCAGCATATGTACGCCATAGTGACATGCTTGGATGCGAGCTATTGGCGTAATGCGACGCTGTCCGTTTCGCAGTTCCACTGTTGTTTATATGCAAGTTGCGCCAGTAGTAGCGTGTTCGTAGAGCTTATCGTGTTTACTCCGTCTTTTTAAATATTTGGACATTACAATTAAAAACATAACATTTTGAATTATATTAAACTGTATAATTTTATAGATAATAAACAATATTTATTCATTTTTAATTTTTTATTAATTTTTACCATAATTTTGCTATTTTATCCAAATACGGTATACACGATATTGACCGTGTGTATGCATATTTCGAAAGTTGCAGCACCCCACAATTTCAAATCACTAGCTGCCACTGATCAGGATCGGGCAAGTGACAAGCGTGGCCTAACCCAGTGATCTCCAAACTTTTTTGACTGCGTACCCCTAAGACAGTAAAAATAAATGGCGCGTACCCCCAACTGATTGAGCAGATATCTATTGTATTGGGTAGTTTTAAAGAGGAAATAAGGCCTTATGTAATATCCAAAAAAGCTATAATTGCACATTATTTTTATTATAAACATAGATGCATATTTATTTTTTTATTAAAATTTAATGAGAAGAATGGGCTTGCATTTGTTTAAATATTTCTGAAAATGCTGATTTGATGTTATCTGACATTGTGATACGAACGTCTGGTTCCAACTTTAATTTATTTCGATATTTAGTTTTAATACTCAGTCAAAGCGCTTATAAGGTAAGCGCTTTAACTTAACAACCGATATCGCCGAATTCGAGCGCCTCTAAGCGATTGGTGGTGGAACTAAGTTGTTAATAGGATAAGCAACCTTACAGGGATTAAATTTGACAGTTTATTTATTGAATGAAATCTTCAATTTCAATGTAGAACATACCAAATATTATATATCATTTAACATTATAATTAAAATCAATAAAAGTAAATTTTCTCTTTTATTTTTTCTATTGCAGTTAGGCAATTTCTTTTTTTTTATAATGTACTAAAAATAGATGTGAACATGTAGCTAGCACAAATTAATATATGCAAGTTATTATGTGGAAATGAAAATGAATTATAAAGAAAACTATAAAAGCAATGTAGCAGATATATCTTTATTAATTATACAATATCAGGCCCAAATCAAACACTGAATTAGGCTTAAGTAAGAATATACAAACTTTAGTACTAACCCTTTGTTTAATAGAAAACAATTCCTGTTATAACGTGTAGAAATAATGCTCAATCACATATGCACGAAAATTCGTTACATTTTCCTTATAAAATTCGCTGTATTAGTGAAAAAATTAAAAAAGTTCCCAAATGAAAAACTCGCCAATCGTCCTAGTACAGCCACCTATCGTTAGGAGCGCTGGTGTTCAACGCGACCCAATATTCCATAGAAGTTGAAACGCTTACCTTATAAGCGCTTTGTACTCAGTGATCTAGCAGCTTGTAGAGTCTACAAACAATATATAAAAAAAATTGTTTTCACTGTACCCCAGGTATCATTTCGCGTACCCCCTGGGGTACGCATACCACACTTTGGAGATATATTCTCGTGTACTCCCTGGGGTACGCGTACTCCATTTTGGAGACCACGTCTAACCTGTGACGTTCAGTTCAGCGTCATCGATATATATATACATAGATACCCTGCTCAATACTAGTGGTGGGGTTATCTGGTATAATAATGTATATTAGGATACTACACCCTTTTTATTAATTATTTGGATCGGGTCATCATATTTACTAACATAAATGGGATATGTTCGGCCATTAAAACAAAGTCAGTTTGCTATATCGTCGATTTTACGACGTTGTTACATCACTTTACTCCACCAGCAAGATGGCTTCACTCGTTGCTAATATTGAACATATTATCCATATATCGATGGTCAGCGTTCAGTTTTTCTTCCAACCCCTCGCGGGATGCGGCGTAATGGGATAGATAGATTAAAAAAAAAAGATTCTATAAAATATTTTCAACATTTCTTTATTATATAAGTGTGTATATATAGTTTTTACAGCATCTTGTATGATCTTTTTGCTCATATAATAATTAACCCATCAAATAATTTATTATTTATTTTTTCAAACGGTTCATTTACATAAAATACCAAACTGGATCTGATATTTTTCTTTGGTTTTGGCAATTCTTTTTTGTTGGTCGACAGCTGAACGATGATTTCTTAGTCATTTTTTAATGTAATTTTCCGGTTTCCATTCTTCTAAAAGAGGCCCCATGAAGTTTTAAAGTTTTATGAACATTAAATTGGAAATGTGTTCAATTGATAATCAATATCTTATATCATTTATTATTAAATTCATACAATTAAAATCGCGGTTGCATTCCTATAAACTATGTATGTGGAATCATTCTCTCTTTCTGTGTGTAGTTTAATAAAGTTCCTATGTATGCATTGTATTGCTGATTGAAAACTTTCATTAAAAATAAAGTATTTTTGACGTTTTATCTTTAATTTGAAATTATGAACTTAATATTTAATAAAATTAGTTATATGAAATTATTCAATTAAACTCAAAGATATTACAGATACAATTCTAACAAATTGTACCGATACGCGTTCAGGTCGCGAAAAAAGTACTGGAACGACGTTCCGGCCCCACTACATCACTGCATTTTTGTTATCGCTCTTTCGAATATAAATTTTTAATCAATGTGTGAAAGGCTATTGTTGTCAGCATGAAACACTCAAATAGTCGAAAAATAACTATTTTTAACCCATAAAATAAATATTGTAAATTTAGCTTCGTCTTTTTCTACTTCTTTAGAATAAAATTTCGGGTTTCCATAATTTTTACCAATTAATTCAGTGATGCCTCTATAAAATTTCCAATTTCAGATTTCTAAGTTATAGGGAAGTAGGCTATTCAAATTCTTGCGGACAGACATACATGGTCTGTAAGTGCTTATAGATATCACTATGATTTTGTATTGGGTATGATGTACCAAACATGAATTTAAAAATTATCCAATTTTCTTAAACTTTATCTTTCCCCTGACAACTGATCCCACCAGAAGTGTAAGCGGCCCTTAGTGGGCACTGTACTGTCTCATTGCTTAGTATACTCATTGAGTTGGAAAGCGGTGTAAAATCATACAGAAAGACAGAACCATTAGAAATGTGGGCGGTCTATACATTCACTTATAGAAATTAATCAGAAAATAACGTTATTATGGATTCTGATACAGGTTTTTCCAATTGGACACAGTTGATTTTGAAATGTGAAAATCTTCAGTCAGCTTTCATCCTTATTTAGGCAATCAACAGCAATTTGTAGGATCAGACGTTTGCATAGTATTATAATATTATTATATTACTATGCAAAGGTCTTCAAAATAATTAATAAATATTATAATAATATTTATTAATTATTTATTATATTTAATGATTGGAGGAACTCGAAACATTTTCATTCCACTCAGCAAACGGGGATCGAATTCGAATCTCTCATCTAAAAATTTTATATCCATCCTGCCCATCGATAATCTGCAGTTTGTATAGTCAGGCTGATCCATGGGCTGATTTTAAGTAAGATTGGAAAATTCATATTTGAATCTGGAATTCTCCGTCAGGGGCTGGGGGAAATGGGCTGATTTTAAGTAAGATTGAAACCATGGGCTGATTTTAAGTAAGATTGGAAAATTCATATTTGAATCTGGAATTCTCCGTCACGCAATAAGAAAATGATTGGAAAAGGACATTAAAAATGGCAAAATTCTAGAAATATCGGTTTGTTATACAAAATTAATAATTTCGATATTTAGATTTCAAATTATAAATAAAATGTGTGTTTAATTTTAATGAATACAGTAATATTATTCTATAGAAAACTGGAGAGAAAATCAAAATATTTATTGTCTGTGAACATACATTTAAAATTAACTTCATAATTTGAAATGTATGCTCATTTTTCAGTAATGCCAAAAATCTATCAATTATGAGTTTGATGCATGACTGTAATAAAATATTCTAGCTATTAGTATAATTTGGCTAGCCACGGTTTGGTTTTCTCAGTACCCAATGTACGTATTTACAGTAGTAAGTAAATCGTAGATTTATATGAGTCATCAATAATCACCTGACTGCGCGACTCATCAATATTATATGTTTATCTTTCACAAATTCCATTAATTAATCTTCTAGACCTAATTTAAGATCTTATTTCAACCAATAATCAAAAAGTGTCCATCTTATTACAAACAGTTGTTCAAGGTACAAAGTTCAAGATACAAGATAGTCGAGGATATACAGGTTTGGACATATAATAAAATATAGGATTTTTTCCGGTTCCAGGAAGAGTCGTTCAACCTAGAGAGGTGTCCACTTTACAGGTTTTACTGTAAAATGTTTTTTTTTTTAATCCTTTAATTAACTTGTATCCAATTTGGGGCATCCCTATTTTATTTTCTTGTTTATTTTCTGTCTTTTAGAATGTAATTGAGTCGAACCTTTCAGTACCTTCCTAAAAGGTAATTATGCATATTATGCAATATGTTCCTGTCTCAATTTGGTGCTATGACAGTCAGTACGGAATAAATTTTTTAAATTATTTTCGACACGGATTTTATAAATAGCTTCCGCCTCTCACTCGTGGTGATCGCTTTCGCGTTCGCGTGACGTTATTAGTGAATACGGATTTTGCATTAGTCAAACTTTAATTAAATATTTAAATAAAAATTAAATAATTATGAGCGTTTATAATAACTAATGATACTTGTCTTTTATAAAAGCCTTGGCGAGAAAGGGGAATTGGCATGTTTCCGCCTTGGCGAGAAACAAACGGTTACCAATATACACAAACAAGGTAAGATTCTGCATTTCACAGAATCCAAGATTTTTGCGTAATATTTTTAGTCATATTACTAGTAGTAAATCGGAATATAAATCAATCGCGAAAACGGAACCGATAAGTAGCTGGTAAGAGTCGATAAAACGTGACTATCTTGATCGCGTCCAGTCGCGTCGCGGCCGAGATAGTTTTAGAATGAATCTTTAACATAATGGAATTGTCGATTCGTATTTTATACATCAGCGATGGACGGCGAATTTAATTCTCTAAAGTATAATTTTTATTTTGGTTTTTCCAAAATGTGAAAGTATTGAAATTGATTTGCCTTCCTATCGACTGATATTTAAAATTTCGAATCAGTAATTCTGTTGTGTTAAAGATTCATTCTAAAAAAAACTATACATTAGAGAATTGAAGATTTGCCGCCCATCGATTGATGTATAAAATACGAATCGACAATTCCGTCATGTTAAAGGTTCGATCTAAAACTATAATATCTCGGCCGCGACGTGACTGGACGCGATCAAGGTAGGTTCGCCAAAGCCGCTATAAAACAAGGGCAAGATTCTGCTTTTCACGGAATCTGAGATTTTTGCATAATATTTTTAGTCATATTACTAGTAAAAAATCGGTATATAAATCAATCGCGAAAACGGAACCGATAAGTAGCTATATGAAAAAGTACTTATTACAACAAAGTATCGATACCTGTGCACGACGCCATCTTGAAAGTGACAATGTCTTGCGCGACACTTTCATGATGTAAAATTACACCAATTCGTGTTGTAGAAGAGCGATTTCGTTATATGAATTCGTGTTAGAGGAGAGACGTTATACGGGTGTTTACTGTAATACATCTTGAAAGTGTCGCACAAGAATTATATTCAAACTCTTTGGCAAGAATACTTTCATGATGATGTAATTATACATCTTAATGCAAATATATTATTAGGTATATTACAGTATATATAATATATGTCCATAAATTGCATAAGTGACTTATGGATTTCAGCATAAAATCATAACCCACATAACCGTAAGAATAATTCCCGGTGTATTTTTGACTTAAAACAATGTGTAAAACATAGCAGGTTTTCGTCATTACGATGATGGTCATGTGACGTTTTACCTATCGTTCAATATGGCAGCGGTACATGGTTTGTTTACAAATTCTGAAATAAATTTTTCGAAATATCTTCTAATCGGTGCCGTTTTCGTCCATGGTATAATTTTTAACCAGTTTGATTAGATCTATCGAATGGTATCACATTTGGCAATTCCGTGAAAAGCAGAATCTAGCCAAGACAAGTACCTAACTAATTACCTAATTTCCCCCTGTGGGTAAGGGGTTAGAATATTCCCACCATCTGACCCCGCGCGTCGTAAAAGGCGACTAAAGGGGTCACCTCGTACTATTCGGTGGTTGTCGCATCCGTCACTGGGGTCACACTCGCGGGTCCCTATACGGAACCGGGACTGCTGGCGGTGCCCAAATCCGTCACTAGGGTCTGCGGTGGGACCCCATACGGACACCGGCGGGCACGCCCGCCTCGAACCAATCCTCGTACCAACCCTCGCTTTCGGAGGAAAAAGTCCCGAACTAAAATCTCCATATTAATCGCGTAATAATAATAATAAAAAAATTACCTAATTTAGAATAAAAATATTGATAATCATTATTTTGCTAATAACAAATCAATTTTATTATATGAATCGCTTACGTCGAGGAGAGGCGTGGCATCTACCTTATAAAGTTCGTGTGTAGATTCTTACGAAAACATCTAAATATCCAAAATTTTCCTTTGGATTTTAAATCATAAACAGGTAAGCATAGAACAAAAATAATTAAAGTTTATATAGTTAAAACTGATTATTTCTAAAAGTTAGATACTAAAACAACAATTATATGCAACCGGAAATAATAATAGTACCTGGGCAAAAATTTGGGAAATATTGAACAAAATCATAGTGATTTATATATATCTTATCCTTTTATAAACGTCATAAAAGAAATCGGGTTATTGTTATGATTCAGAAATTTATACGACAATTTTTGAATTTCATGTATAAATTAAGTCTAATTTACATATCATATTGAAAAAATTTATGAATCATAAATTATCATTCAAATTTAAAATTTTTCAAATTATCATTAATTTAAAATCTTATATATCCTACATAAAATCATAATAATGTTTACGAATAACTAAAAAAGAGCCAATAACAATAACAGTTTTAAAGGATTTAGCTCTCTAAACAAAGCATTTAATAGGCAAATATTGTTGATATTTGGAATGACGTCAGTGCATCTGACCTCTCCCCATTCTCAGATACATGACACTGCGATTTTTATTGCAGTAAGAATGTCGTTAACTAAATAATCTAGTTAATGCGGGTCTTTTTTTGCAATAAATTATTTGAATGCTAGTTTATAAAAGGAGTTGTTTAAATTTATATATATGCGATATCAAATTATATAATTAAAAATAAAAAATTAAGGAATGAACAATAGTTTCTACAAAGTTTAAGAGAGGAGACTTGTAGGAATTAAAAGAATTTTGTTAGAAATGGATAAAGCACACCGAAATTAAGATATTCATTGTAAAAAAGCGGGTCCAAACTGGCTGTACATCACAATAAACGTGCTTGACGATCATGTCACCTGCTAAAGAATCTTTTTTTATTGTAACGTTAACTATATATGCATATTTTAAATGCCCATGTACCGATCGAAACTAAAATTTTAAATATAGTCGATTCTGCTTAATTGGGACACGTTGGGACTAAGCTATTTTGACTCAATTAAGCGGCTGCCCCAATCAAACGAACTAATAAATTCTAAAATATAATACATAGATAAATAAGTAGATAAAAATAATAATTAGGTACTTATTTTAATGCTTTATTAAAATAGGTACTTAATTATAAGCTTTTTAGCCATCTCTGACCTTCAACACTGGGCCGCTGATATTCATGCCTCCCCAGCTAACTATAGAAAACCATTGATATGATACTTCTTCGACTATTTTTAGCCATCTCCTCTGACCTTCAACACTGGGCTGCTGATATTCATGCCTCCCCAGCTAACTATAGAAAACCATTGATATGATACTTCTTCGACTTCTGAATCCTTTCCATCCACGCTTTCTTTTGGATGTTCCTGGAATTTCTTTCTGTAATGCCTACTCCTCACGCAGTTGATTTAGGAATTTCTTTCTGTAATGCCCACTCCTTATGCAGTTGATTTTCTTTTAATTTCTTTCTGTAATGCCCACTCCTTACGCAGTTGATTTTCTTTTTAAGACGCATCTATGGTAGATTTTGGTTTATTTCAGCGAATCTACCATGGCAGACGCACTATGGTAGATTCCGGAATTTCTTTCTGTAATGCCCACTACTCATGCAGTTGATTTTCTTGTTTTAGGAGACGTGCTATGGTAGATTTTCAGTTTATTTCAGCAAGTCTACGATAGCTTGTATTAAATGGCTGGCTTTATACACCAGTTATATCAGCAAGTCTACGATGACTTGTATTAAATGGCTGCACACCAGTTATATCGGCGAGTCTACGATAGCTTGTATAAATAACTGGCTTTTAATTTTATCCAGCAAAGCAATTTTACATGAAAGTGTAAAATCATTTCTTGGCATCTTGGCTAAGATTTAAAAATTTTAAATAAAGACACTGTAAATGAATATCGTTAGGTACAGTCAGGGCCACCGAGAGAAATTTTCGGGCCCGTGACAAGTCTGTGATCTAGGCCCCAGTTAAAAAAGTGCATCACTTTGGTTGAATAAAAATCTTTCGTGAGATTCAGTAACGTAACTAACCTATTATTTTTATGTGTGTGGCGTGGTCGCGTAACATAGCTTTCCACCAAGTTGGTACTAAGATATAAATTATTCCAGTGCCCATCATGGGCTAACCATACTCTTGTGAGATTAGTCGTCAGATGATGAATGTAGTTCAACAGGTAGATCCAGATCCGTTCTGTAAAACTTTGTAAGTATAAAGGTCGGTTCCCACTAGAATCCGTTTCCGTCCGTCTCCGTCCGGGAGTCTGCGCAGACAGATCCGTTCTGTAAAACTTTGTAAGTATAAGACTTACAAAGTTTTACAGTATAAGGAACTAAACCTGGATACATAGGCACAGAACGCTCCTACCGCGGCCATCCATCCTAAAATTGATCTTTTGAACTGTTTGATAAGTAATTTTGTACTTATCAAACAATGTTTTATATAAAATAGTTTATTTTGGCACAACTGTTTTGGGTGGTAGACAGTGCGCTTTGGCGGCGGCCTGCGAACTATTGGATACGTTATGTGACACATCGAGACCGACGGTCGAGCCCTCTTCGATGCTGGGCCCGTGACAAAAGTCACGGATGTCACCCCCTCTCGGCGGCCCACTTTGGCACAACTGTTTTGGGTGGTAGACAGTGCGCTCTGGCGGCGGCCTGCGAACTATTGGATACGTTATATGACACACCGAGACCGACGGTCGGGCCCTCTTCGATGCTGGGCCCGTGACAAAAGTCACGGATGTCACCCCCTCTCGGCGCCCTGGGTACAGTATATAATAGTAACAATAAACTCTTAAATAGACGCATACTTTCCAGACGCACGACAAATGACTGATTCGCATCACGCTACAGTATATAATAGTAACAGTAAACTCTTAAATAGACGCATACTTTCCAGACGCACGACAAATGACTGATTCGCATCACGCTAATATTACCAAATATTAGTGTACGTAGTGTTGACATATTTTCGAAAAATCTCTAAAATATGTCAAAATTTGCTAAATTCCTTTTCTACTACTGTCCCAATTAAGCGTTTAAATTATGTATTAGTTTATTAGTTTGTGTTCTGTTCTTTGAGATTTGACCCAATTAACTGGAATCTACTATATATATAGAATTCTTGAGATTTGGCCCAATTAAGCAGAATCCACTATATATATATTGTGTGATTTGGCCCAGTTAAGCGGAATTGAATGTACAATCTTTTAAAATTATAGTTTTACATTAATATTTTAAAAAATTCATCCAATTTGGAAATTTCAAAAACTGATAGCTGTTTCTCTTATCATGTACAGTGCTGTCTCATTCTCTATGATAATAAAAACTGTTTACACTGTGATTCCTCTTCCTAAATATAATTTTAAATTATGTAATAAGATTTTTAATATTTTTAATAATAATTCAATATGCCAAACTTTTTATTTAATATGTGCAGATATTATTAATTTAATGTTTAATAAAAAAAACTTCAAAAATATTAAGATAAATTTTATTTTTATGAAGAACAGATTGTTATAAGAATTATTTTTTTTTAAATATCATTACATCAAACAATTTAAGAAATTTTTCAGATCATCTTTTATTTTTTATCAATTCAATATATATTATATCTTGATATAAAAAACAAAATTGATATCTATCAGTGAGAAACACTATAAACTGATTTTCTGTGTCAATTAGAATCATTTTCATTCAGTTAAATTTAATTAAATTTGTGAATAAACATAGTTCACCCATTTATTCCAAGCTCAGTCGAATTATAGTCATGCATATTCATCCCAATTTGTTTTAAAAATTAAAAAACATATATACAGTGGTACCTTGGTTAACGACGGTAATACGTTCCAGCGGAACCGTCGTTATCCAAAGCGTGATTCCACATAGGATTTAATTGAAAATTGATTAATTCGTTCCGGCTCCTTCCCACAACCATAGTAAATATTAAAAATGCAGATAAAACTCATTTAAAATGTCCTAAAAATATGGAAAATA
>AYEL01062950.1:0-23090 GCA_000484575.1 Olivierus martensii
ACGAATTCTACGAAGACGGATAGAATAGACTTCTAGTCTATTCAATTCGAATCCGTCTCCGTTCTTCCGTCCGTCGGCGCCGAGTTTGCGCAGTTCAGTAAGGACTTTACTGCGCAGACTCCCGGACGGAGAGGACGGAAACGGACTCTAGTGGAACCGACCTTAATAGATAATAGCGTCAGTAAGAACGGATGTTTATTTTTATTTAATCGTGCCTCTAGGTTTACAATTTTCAATTTCGAATAAGCATTCAATTCGATTTACTTCGTTTGAGGCTAATCATGCAACTTTCGAGCATGACTTAAAATTGCAACTCTCCGCCATTGCGCATATGATCATCGTATATATTATTGACACGCAGATAGAACCGACCTTAATAGCGTCAGTAAGAACGGATGTTTATTTTTATTTAATCGTGCCTCTAGGTTTACAATTTTCAATTTCGAATAAGCATTCAATTCGATTTACTTCGTTTGAGGCTAATCATGCAACTTTCGAGCATGACTTAAAATTGCAACTCTCCGCCATTGCGCATATGATCATCGTATATATTATTGACACGCAGATAATTTACTACATGTTAAAATCATGTTGATATCGTAATTTTATTCGAAGCGTATAGCTTATTTCTTAAAATTATTATTTTATGGCAATTTACTGTAAGATCGCGAAGAATTTAGTGGATATATCATCGGCGTAGTGATATAAATGAACTTTGGTTCTCCCGTAGACTTAATACTGCTCTCCGATGCTGTCGTCAGGTAAAGTGCTACGTTAATATGCATTTTTCACAACTTTGATTAATGTCTTCCATGCAATTTGTAACTAGTTAGTATCCCTAAATAGCGGAACATCATTAGCGAATTTTATGAAAATCTGCTAATTAATTCAAAAGTTATTAGTAGGGACACAGAAAACAGACAGACATCCATGAACCCGATCTTATAAACCATCATTTCTTTCGGAAAGTATGTTAAAAAGGGACATTTAAAATAATGAAGTGTCATTAATTGATAAAAATTAACCGAAATATTGAACTAACATTAAGGAGTCTTTGTAATAGTTATATTTTTCATTTAATTTATTTTATTTCGATATTTATTATATTTCATATACAGTATTTTTATAATCAATTAAAACAAAAAGCACTTGATTTGATGTTTAGATAGCGATCGTTGTATCCGAGAAATTGCTTGTTATAAGGGAAATGCTTTTATATATGAACATATGTAGACCAAAACTTGAAATTAATAATTGCTCGTTATAGTCGAGATCTTGTTGTTTCTTGCTCGTTATAATCGAGTTTGTTTCATTATATTTTCATAAAATATTTATGATTTAATAACAGCATTGATACGTAATTTGAAATTTTAAAGCAATTTATCGAGACTATTTTATGAAATTGGATTGGAATTGGATTTTCAGAAAGTTTTTTTTCTATTATGGAAGTTAAAAATTGGTTAAGAAACTTAATGCTTAAAAAAATGGAGAAATTTTTTATCTGATATTCCCCTCGAGAATAAGAGTTCTGGTATTCTCACTGATAATTCCGAAAATGTTTCCTGAAATATTAGACAATTTATTGATTTGCCAATGAAATGTTAGAGTGAATACATGACAAATCATATACTGTATCAGAAAAATAGAATAAAAAGATGACTTGGATAGTGAAGTGACCAGCATAAAAATTAGTCAGAATGACTAATATTGACGAAGGAAAATCCAATGAATCTCCTTTATTAATTTATTCAATAATTAAATTTATATTTGTATTAATTTTATATTAATACATCTGATTTAATGTTACTTTCAATTTTCTTCATTAATCATTGTATAGTAATCATACATTATTAAAATCGTTATCTTCAAAAATTATTTTTATTTTGTATTAAATAAATTTAGCATTTTTCCTGTAGAGGCATTTTGAAAATTATATAAAAATAGTTCACACAAAATAAAAGAAGGTATAATAATTTGTAATCTTTAAAAATGCATAGTATCTTATGTCAAAATTAAAAAAATATATATTTCTATTTTTCTCTCTCTCCACTCATTGATTTATCAGTTCCAGAATCACTTTTTTCCTTTCTTTGTTGTATTTCATATACAATGTTTATGCTATATATTAAATATTCTTCTACTCACTTATACTTTTATAACAGATGTACACATTTTTTTATTGATTTAACGTATCGATCATAAATTCGATTATCCAAAACCGATTTTACATTCAATCTATTAAATTAGAATTATGTATACCGTATAGTATTTTGTTAAAATATATATTCAGTTACTTATAGAAAATAAATAAATAAATATAGGCCTACTGTATTTTTTTATTAATTTAAATAGATTTAATTCGCAGTTTTTGGATTTTAAACTAGCACACGAATTGCAAAAGAAAACGAGAATTTTACATAACAATGTTATTAATTTAAATAGATTTAATTAGCAATTTTTGGATTTTAAACTAGCACACGAATTGCAAAAGAAAACGAGAATTTTACATAACAATGTCGTCATATCCGCGGAATTAGGAAGTAATTTTTCATAGTTTCGCGTTCTTTGTTTAAACAAAGAACTTTATATTTAGAAATGACTTCAAGAGTATTAATAATCACTCAGCTATGCAATGACTCAACGTTTCGACGAGACCAGAGCACTAGAAACCAAATTATAATAATACGCATTTTGAAATAAATGATGTGAAAATACTTTTTTATTTTTTTATTTTTAAGAATTGTTTCTGGGTGGAAAATGGCATATCGTGTTTTTAAATAATAATCAAGGCGTTTGTTAATTAGTTAATTATACTTCGGTAAAAATCATAATTGGAAGAGGTTTAGTGCAAGGTCAATTTATGTTATCGTTTAGAAATTTAGAAACGAAGATTTATTTTTGGCCTATAAACTATGATAAAATGGTTGTTTTTATATAGATATATTATATGTATGAGAAATATATTTTAATTTTTCGATTTTAAATTTCGTTCATTTTGTTAAAATAATATCATCTGTGATATTTTTAAGGACGTAATGAAGTCTTAAAAATTATTCATTTTCATTAAAAATATTACTTTGTTAAAGGAAGCAGTTTTTTGTTTTTTGATAGAATACATGCAAAAATTGTAACTTAGACTTATATTAATAATCTGTTTTAATACAATATAACAGGATATTGATGTTAGTTATTTAAGCTGATTTTTTGTTGGTTGTTAAATAGATAATTGGTTATTTTAGAAAAAATTCTGAATTTAGGAAAATACTCTCTTAGTTTTTGTAGAATTAAGATAGATATGGAAATTTAGATTTTATTTTTTTTTCTGTTTCATTCATACCTTTTGTATGAAAAACAACGTCGACAAACAATAGTTTGGCTTTTCACAACCAGTCAACCATTCTACTGTTTTATGGTTCGAACAGGGAAAAAAAGCTGTTTGTAGGTTATAGGTCATATGTACATACTGTAGGCCTATATATATTTTGTGGGATTTGCTTTCTTCGACTTTACGTTTATAAATTCATGATAAAAATGAATTAGGCGCTGCATTCAGTCAGTAATAATTAATATATTTCGATATTAATCATTTTTCTATAGTGTAAAAAAAGTAAATATAAAAGTAAATGATTAAAATTCAGAAGCATATCTGTTATTAACAGAGCCTGAAATAACTGTTCTATGCAGGCATTACTAGGTTTATTTATTTAACCTCAGCCAAGATCAGTAATAATGTCACCTACTGTATATTTCTCAAAACTTTAATTTCAGATTTTATACCATCCTTAATATGATGCTCTTTGAGGCCATTCCCTTTATTTATGACCTGGAGTTGGTTCTGTTTCTATATTCCAAAGTTTCATCCGCATACATATGTCTTTTACGACATTTTATCATACAGCATATTTGCTAAATTTTGAAAATATTTATAAAAATATATTTCTATGAATAATTTCTTATTCTCTCTTATTTTAATAGACTTATATAATTATATACATTTAATTATATATGATATTGAATATACTATATAACTTTTACATTTAAATTTTTGCTCTCCAGACAGTTGTGAATTGTCTCATTCGTCATATCTTTGAGTCGTCAAGACTAAACAAAATCTCAATTCAAATACTGTATACAGAAAATCACATTGCAACACTACTGTTTAGCAGCGTTGCAGAGTCGGAGTCGGGAGTCGGGGAGTCGGAGGTTTTTGGGTAGAGTCGGAGTCGGATTTTTAAACTGCCCGGAGTCGGGAGTCGGAGTCGGAAAAAAAACAAACGACTCCCGACTCCTTAAGTCCCTATTTACCTAGAGCTAGTGATATATATATCATTTCTAACTATTTAAGGCTAATGATAGTAAATTATGAATAATATCAATTATCTAAATTTATGAAAAGGCCCCTATAGTGTTTTTAGTTAATTTATGAGTCTCAACTCTAAGTGATAAATTTTTGCCTTTTGGAGCCATATTTAGTCTATTTTATGGAAAGTGTTGTGGTCTAAGCCAAACTGAAACTTAGGCATAGGATTCTGATTAATGATTAAAATATAGTCCTATAGCCTAACTCATAGGCCTAGTGGCTAGCACTCTTACACATCAAGATAAGAAATAAAAAACAGAAATGCAAGAGGGTTATTGAAGGTAGTCTAAGGTATCTGCTCTAATGCCAATGTAACATATTAATTTAGTTTGATAAGAGTTCATTTTAATTTTTTAAGTGCAGTGTGTCGGCTCATTTCAGCCGATGATGTGGTTTTCTGTTTGATACTCAACTCCAGTGGACCAAACGAGTGCTCCGCTCACTCTGCTGGAGGGTAAATATATACATATATGAAAGAAAAATTAGAATTAAATTTAAATTTATTAAATTACCGTATATACTTAAATATAAGCTGACTCCCCGACTTCAGAGTTTGAAAATTGGTAAAAATGCGAAACCCGTGTATAAGCCTACCCAGACTTTAGGACTTAAAATTTGATAAAAATCCAAAGTCCAATTCAAATACTGATGATGAAACTGATTTTGAAAAATTATTGGATCAAGCAGACCATCTCCAGTGCCAAAAAAGAAGAAAACTCGAATCTGATACTGAAAAAAGTAAACCCTACAAATATATCGCAAATAGCAAATTTCAAGGTGGAATTTAACAAAACTTTAATAGAAGTTGAACGTTTTGAAAGAAAATCTAAATTAAATGTTAGAGAGGCCAACTCTAAATATCCTGAAATTGTAAAAGATGCTACGCTTCTTGTTACAGCTCTGCCTCCAACACAGGTCAGCGTAGAGAGACTATTTTCTTCACTCCGTTTGATCAGAGCTGATCAGAGAACAGACAGCTGAACTTGCTGAGGCTGTTTTGTTTATTAGAAATAATGCTTAAATTTAATTTTGGTATTTGCCTATTTGGTATGTAATTAAAATTTAAAACTCTAAAAAGAAGCTTTTACTTTTTAATCCAGTGTTAATTTTATTTTAACAGGCATTTATACTAGTTAGAACTTGGAATAGTTATTTAGAAATTATATTTAAAGTAATTTTGGCATAACTAAATGCTTCCAAGGAGAAAAATTTTATTATTATTCAAATTTCAATAGCAATAAAATAAATCATGTAAAATTTTAAAGGACATGCATTTCTCTTTTCAGTGTATTAAAGTTGCTAATTGTTATCTCAGTTGTTGATATTGTAAATTGTAACAACCTATACACAGCCCAAATTTTGGATAATATCTCTTAAAAATTGTAAGAAAATATGGGCCAAAGTGCTATAAAATTAATATAAAGTAGCCAGAAGACTCACTTGCAATAATAAAATATTAAAGTTAACTATGCAGGAGTTGAAGTCAGATCTTACAAATTTTAGGGAGTCGGAGTCGGATTTTTTTAAAAGGTGGAGTCGGAGTCGGATTTTATTTGACAGATGGAGTCGGAGTCGGATTTTTTTAAAAAGGTGAAGTCGGAGTCGGATCATTTACTTTCCGTCTTAATAAGCAAATTTTATTTATTTACTTGCAAATGATAAAGAACCAGTTTAGTTATTTAATCTTTAACAATTATTACACGATACTGTATCGTTAGACGTTTCTTATTCCAGCAGAATTGTGAACCTGTATTAGATATTTTAATGCCAGAAATCAATTGAAGCTAAAAATTTAACAAAATTTCTTTCAATTTTTATCTTTTAAACGGTATTCACTTAAAAAATATGGATTCATTGGAATTATCGAATGCTGAAAAAAAAAGCTGAATCAAAATAAAACGTGATATATATGTAAGATAAATATTTATCTTTAGGAATATTTCCGAATATATTATTGACATATTCATCCTTTTAGATCTTTTAAAAATAACATATGAATTTTCTCTTGTTGCATTGAAGTGGCATTAAGAATATACATTTATTTCCATAATGCCGATAACTGTCTCATCGTACAAACTAAAATATTGTATAGGATATCAATTTCTCTCTTTCAATAGAATATTAGAATGCCAATATATCAAATTTCAATTGATGGATTCTATTCATAAAGATAAAAAAATTTATTATAATTTTTGAATAATATTTTAACGAGTTATATAAGCAAAATCGCAATTATTTTAAATAAAAAGTATGTTAGGACAAGAAACAAATTATATTTGTTTTTGAAATGAGTTTTAACTTTAAAATGCATGAGTATTATAAATGTAATTTTGTAACGTGTTTTCTAATTTTTCTGTGCTATAAAATGTATATGACATATATGCAATTAAAAGTTTTTAGAAAATTTTGTGACATTGTCTAGAATTCCGATGGCCAAACTTCATGTCACTATGAGCAACAAAGGAAAATCTAAAACACCCAAGAGCTGCAATCATTTTTTTCGGGGATAGTGAGATCCGCAATCAGTTTTTTCAGGATAATCTTAACAAATGATTTCAAAGTTTCAAAAATTGTTTATTGTATATTTCAAATATATTTATTCTGTATAGATCTATATTATATTTTACAATAAATAAACAAATTAAAATATATTATTTTTTAAATTAAATAGGTTCTGCTTCATACTAATTATTGATTCTTTATGGTATGGAGCCTCATTGAAGGTATCAAAGAGCTGCAAATTGGCCATGGTGAGTCTGTCTAGAACAGCAGTTCTCAACTTTTTTTTTCCTCGGGCCACATGCATTTGTTTGCTACATTAAGCGGGCCGCAATATGCTATATCAGCAGTTGGTAACCGGTTGGTGTCATATGAAAACATTTTATGAGTGAATCAGGAAAAACCTAGCAAATTAGGAAAGTTCTAATTTTTCAAGATTTAAAAAAAATTTAATATCAGAATTTTTATTTTATTTTCTTTTTCATGTGGGAGAAGAATTCCGCGTTTTCATTAAATTCCTGACTATGTGTTCCGGGCCGCACGAAAAAGCTTGCCGGACCACATGTGGCCCTCAGGCCGCAGGTTGAGAATGGTTGGTCTAGAACCATTATCAGATAATCTCTGGATGATGCCATGTTCGATGTGTAAAACAGTGGCATAGCTACATATTCAGCGCTCTGTAACAAGTAAAATTGGTGCGCCCCCTTGCCTCTCGGAAAAGTTCTGATAAAATTGTTTTGAGGTTTAAAAAACATATATATATATACTTATTTCGATTTAAAACCTTACTTAATAGCAATTTATTTGAAATTCGAGGCATTTTAACAATAAAATATTCAATGTAATAAATACAAATACAGTAGAGTCTCTCCTAATCCGACACATATGGGACCAGGGCTTGTCGGATTTCAGAGATTTGTCAGATTATTGGATATACAGTGAAAAAATATGGAATTACACAAACGAATATGGTCAGTTTATTAAGACTTTCCTGTCACTGCTCTTGATGTTTAAATTTTCCACAAATCCCTCAATTTTATCCCGATTTTTTCACTTTTTCTGTTTTATGGCATTATGTAAAATAAACAACAAACACTGATATAGCAAAAAAAAAAAAAAACTATTTTACAGTAAATTATTTACTGACTTGTGAGCTTAAAAAATTAATCTATAACCCTTACGCAATGAACGAATAGCGACTGACAATTTGTTTACATCAGGATCTCTCTCTCTCACATCGACAAGTTGTGACATGAAAATGTCACGTGGGCGGCGCGGTGGGTTTTTTTTTTTTGCATATTTTACGCCCCCTTTCCAATTAGGGAGATTACTAAGGCTTTTTGCATATTTTACGCCCCCTTTCCAATCAGGAAGATTACTAAGGGATGGGGCCAGTTCCAACCATGGGCTGCATCCACACCCGTGGAGGGGGTGGGCAGTCCCCCCCTTTCCAATCAGGGAGATTACTAAGGGGGCGGGGCCAGTTTCCAACACGGAGACTGCACCCACACCCGTGGAAGGGGGCCGGATGGTGAAGGACGAGGATCACCCACCAGCATATTTTATGCCCCCTTTCCAATCAGGAAGATTACTAAGGGGGCGGGACCAGTTCCAACCACGGGCTGCACCCACATCCTGTGAAGGGGGGCCGGATGGTGAAGACGGGAATCACCGGGCTGGGCCCAGCACCATGAAAAAAATCCGGGATCAGACCCGGGACGCGAACCCGGGTCTTTCTGGGTGGCACGCCGACAGCGTTAACACTCGGCCATCCGGCCGCCCGCGGCGCTGTGGTTTTCAGAGTGTCGGACCACAGAGACTCAACTGTATAATTATAAAATAATATATAATTCTTTAAGTATGGAGTAACTATTTAATTTACTACATATTTTATAGACTGTATAATATAGTCTATAAAATATACACGTAACTTCTTTGCTGTAAAACACAGTTTGTAATATGTAGAGCGAGTGCCTTGGGTACTACTCACGTTCTTCTTAGCAACTATCATACATTTTTACCGGTCTGATGTATAAGATATGAAATTTATAATGTATATTTTCTGAAATCAAAATTATAAGTCAAGTGCATATTAAAATGAGAATTATTTTTTATATTTAAAACATGTAAACATATTCAGATTAAATGAACTAGTATGTTATTTAAAACAATCAATTAAAAATTCTATACACAGCAATTTATAAAAAAAAATTAAGTTCAATATGGCAATTTAATATTTCTTATACTATAAAGATACTCTTCAAGTTATGAACATTTATACTTATAAATGCAAAATTTCATTTTAAAATTTCAAAAGATCTTCAATAATTTTAAACAATATGATAGCAGAATGCTCTAGCAACCAATATTATGTAAAATTACACATATTATAACTTAATATTTTAAACTAGCAAAGTCGCGAATTTTAACGAATGCTAATTTCAAAAACTAAACCTAACAGTTCTAGCAACTCTACAATCCAGAGTTCAACTTGACTTCAGGTCTTTAACTAAACTCTAACTTAAAACTAATTAACTTCAAAACAATCTAACAACAACTAACATTTAACCGGCAAAACAAAACTGGAAACTTACAACTAGAAGTAAGGAATAAGTGTTAGATCGAAAACAACAAACGATGTTAGAAACTTATACTAATAATTGGAATAAATTCTCAAAACAGTTAGATAATAAAAAATAGAAAATTTATTAGACTCAAAACACTTACAAAAGTGTTAATTAAAGGTTTGTTAAAATGAAATAAAGCACAATTAAATTAAAAACAAACCTTGTTTAATCCAATTCAAATATCAACAATCAATTATCCACTAAAGGAAAGAACCTTAACTACTACTTAAATCTACTACCTCCACCTCCGATACAAACTTCCTACAATCGTCGATCTGTACAAGAAACTCAAATGTCACTTTTGCCAATTTTACATCAAGACAACACCTCAACGGTTGCTGTTTTTCATCAGCTTTTATACCGAGTGACTCACAGTCCCATGCTGCTTCATTTACATACTTATACGTAACAAGTGTAAAGTTATTAGCTTACAGAGTAATTCATTCATGTCATCATCTTTACAATTCATTTCTATATCAAACAAAACATCGATACGGATCATTCTTATATTCACATATCAGATCAGTGGTAAATTTAGATAAATTAGAGGATGACGTCATTACCTGGGACAGCTCTTCCGGAGGACGGTTCTGAATCCGTATCATGTGACTGCTAACGACGGAGACAGAGAACGTGGGAAGTAAGTTAACTTTTAAACTAAAATATAATACATTAGATTATAAGAAAATAACGCTAAATAATAGAGTGCATAACAAAATAAAAATAGGACAGGTCAAAGTTAACTTCCTCACAAATTCAAGCACATTTCAGCAGTAATTATGCACACTACTATTTCTTTAGTGAAGCACCTTCAGTATAAGACCATCTTCAGCACTATAAACCATTGGATCAAACATATAAATTTAATTTAACATCATTATTACGTTTAATTCGAAATTCAAAATTTATGCATTACCTCATTATCAATTATTTAAATTAACATATTGATTATAAAATAATAATAATATAAAGCTTATAGTATATTATAATATAAATTTATAAATAAATATCAGTCAATATTATCAATCATTAATAGCATATAGCCATGCGACTGATGCATTTTCCGATTGTTTTTCGTTAATTAAATTGCCTTGTTTTTCTCTTTTTAATATTTCTGCAGTTTCTGTTGCAACTATAACAGAAAGTACAATGTATTTATTGTCTATTTTATCAACTTCTCTTAAAATTTTTGTCTCTTTCCCATTTAATGTCCAACTCGTAAAATTTCTTTGCCAATGCAGTACACAAATCTCCTTTCATGATATCTTTACGGTATTCTTTACAAACAAACGGAATATCTATTGGTAGTCCTATGACAGGGATTATTGCAGAATTGGTCCTTAGGATTTTAGAAGAAGACATTTTAGAAAAATTTCTCGGGAGTTACAAATTCTATAAAAGGTATATAGATGACATATTTATTATATGGAGAAATGAAGAGAAAACAGAAGATCAAGAGAAAGCATTTATGAATGAAGCATAAGGTTTTGTTCTAAAAATAGAGGAAAGAAATAAGAAAATAATACACCACTTAGATATATGGATAGAAATAGAAATTTACGGGGATTAGTGTATATGAGAAGCCATCAGCAGAAAGATTAATTATCCCAACATGGTCAGATGACAAGCTCACATACAAAAAAGCAGCATTTAAAAAAAATTTTAGAAGAGCAAAAACTCATACAAATACTATAGAAGCCCAAAAAACAAGAAATAACAAAAATCTTAGAAATAGGAAAAAAAAAGCATGGATAGACATTAAAATTTATGAAGTCAATACAAGCAAAAGTGGAGAGAGACTAGACAAGGCAAAATAATATGCTAATACAAGAAACTCTGTTAACTCAATCAGAAACAACCATTGATACACAACAGTACTTTAAAATACCATACTGTATGACATTAGAAATATAGCTAAAAAGCAATCAACCAAATTAACTACGATCAGGAGCCCAACTGTTTTTAACTTAAAAATGAAAAAGATAAAAGATCTAGTAAACAAAAAACAGGAGTATATCAGATCCCAGTATGGGAACCATGATTTAGATAAAGAAGAATTTTACATGGGTGTGACTACTAGAGCATTAGAAAAAAGAATAAAAGAACACTGCAAAGATATCATGAAAGGAGATTTGTGTACTGTGTTGGCAAAGAAACTTTATGAGTCTGATATTAAATGGGAAGAGACAAAAATTATAAGAGAAATTGATAAAATAGACAGTAAATACATTTCAGAAACACTAGAAATATAAAAAAGAGAAAAACAAGTCAATTTAATTAACAAAAAACAATCGGAAAATGCATAGGCGTCATGGCTATGCACTATTAATAATCGATAATATAGACTGATACTTATTTATAAATTTATATTATAATATATACACTATAAGATTTACTGTATATTATTATTATTATTTTATAATCTCATTATCAATTTAAATAACTGATAATGAGTTAATATGTAAATTTTGATTTTCGAATTTAGAATCAAATGTAATAAAGAAGTTAAATTAAATTTATATGTTTGATTCTATGGTTTATAGTGCTGAAGATGGTCTTGTACAGAAAGTGCTTCACTAAATAAACAGTATTGTGCATAATTACTGCTGAAATGTGCATGAGTTTAAAATATTGAAATTACACAGTTAACATATTATAGCAGTATTTCAGGATGGTAACAATTACATTAAAAACTTCTTGCTTTATATATAAATTTTTTTGTTCAAATCAGTGAAATAAAAAACTTCTTAAGTTGTGAAATACATTACAAAACATGATGTATTCATTATTTCACTTTTAGGGACCAAATAACAGCATAATCCAAATTATGAACAAAATTTACATACAAATTACATTCACAACTTGAGTACATGTATTACAGATGTTTTTATATTTTTTATTACAGATTTCTTAATTTTCTGTGCAAATATTAATAATCTTGTATCATAAAATGTATTCAAATATTGCTTAATCTTTCTTTTCACCTTAAAATTCCTGTAAATAAAACCATTTCACAAATTTTAGCAAAATGCTGCATATTCTTATTTTTACATTGACATCCTTCATAGAAATAAAAAAAATCATTAAAAATTATCATTGTATTCAGCAGAATAAGTTAGATATTTTTTTAATAATAATTAGTTAAAAATAAATTTTATCAGAAATCTATTGTGAAATTACTGTAGTTTTTATATTTCTCACTTTTGAAAATATTCACCACAAATACTATAGAACAGAGGTTGGCAAACTTTTGAGATGGAAGAGCCAAACCTGTCCCTCATAACATTTAAAAATTATTTTGAAATACAGTAACACCCCGCAAAATGCAGCTCTGTTTAACGCTGTTTCGATATAACACAGTTTTTTTTAATTCTATATTTTTATTGATTCACTTTGGGTGTATTTTTCAAACCATTATTCTTACATAAATTCAAAATCACAAGAATTTGTTGCATTGATACTCCTATGCCGTCTCACAGTGCATTTGATATCAATGCAGTGAGGTACATATGAAAGTCTGCTGCGGTCAGAGTTGATATTTATGATCAGTCATCAATGTTATTTTACAGTAATAAAAATAACAATTATTATTTTAGTTGTTTTAATCTGAATGATGCCACTTTAAACTATAGTTCCTTGAAATTAGAATGTTATTCTTTCATTAATATTTTTTCATTGTTTGTAGCTTACTGCAATCTGATTACTGCTTTTTGTTCTTATAATTTTTTATTTTCTAATTTTAAGACTTTTTTCATGAATGATTTATGAATACAAATCAATATTAGCAATAAAAAATGTCTATAATTAATGTAATACAATAGTAATAATACATGTTACAATTTAATGTCATAATAGTAATAATATATGTTACAAAATAAAATTTAAAGAAATGCTATGTATATATATATTTATTCACGTAATAATACATGTTACAAAATAAAATTTAAAAAATGTTATGTATATTATAGTAATAATACATGTTACAAAATAAAATTAAAAAAATCCTATGTATACAGTAATAATACATGCTACAAAATAAAATAAACAAAAATGCTACGTATATTGAATTGATATTAGCAATAAAAAATGTCTATAATTAATGTAATACAATAGTTAGTAATACATGTTACAAAATAAAATTTAAAAAATGCTATGTTTACCTCAAATTAAAGTTTTGAATTATTTGAATTAATATGGCAGAACCTAACCCTGACATAAATCAGGAATTATCTGTACATGTATTTTACATGCTTATTAAATTAGTTTTAGTTAAAAAGCAGGGCCTGGATCCAGACCTCTCCTGAAAAACTAGAGATGTGGAAATATTCAGAATTGATTTTTGACCATCCACGATGATATATGACTGCTTTACCATGTGGCCATCTAGCTGATTTATGCATTTTTTCTTTAATTAAATTAATATAACTATTTTTATATCTTTGTGACACACTAGTATGATATAAGATTATGCTCCTACAAATGTTTTGACTTATATAAGATTTTGATGAACAATACACTTACATGATTCAGGAATTTTCTGTATTTTCATAATTTGACTTTTCTAAGATTTTGTATTTTTTGCAAAACAATAAACTGTTTAATAAAGAAAAAATCAAACTTAACATTAGTACTTAAGTAGGAAAAATTTCATTATTAATTTAATGGTAATGTTTTTAAGCAAGACATATCCTCTCTTCAGCCATCATAACAATTGAGAAATGAGAGTATATCACTGATTGTATGTTTGAGTTTTTCTCAAAAGGAAAAAGAATTTAGATAGGAATACAGTTATTTGTTTAATGAATATTTTATTCATATATTATGGAAATTCAATACAAAAATAGATTTATATATCTACAATTGCTACAACCAAGGAACTCAAAATAGTTTATATAGGGGGAACTATTGTACTTATATTAAACTATTTTAGGCATTATCTATATAAGTAATCCCAAATTTATATATATCTGACATACATAGATCCACAGATTATATATGGTTAATTTTAATTAGACCAGGTTTGAATCAGGCTTTTCCTGAAAAAAGTGGAGGCGTGGGACTCTGAATTGAATCTGGATCCTTCAAGATGGTAAGTGACTGTTTTACCATGCAACTTAGGCTAGATTCACACTGGTCTGAGACCACATCTACAACTATGACCACGACTGACAACTTGTGATAGCACATGCCCACTAATCACAACCAGCTTCATGATTTTTCGAATCAACCAATAGTAACTGCATAAACAACAGTCAATAAGAGCTGATATAGCATACAGCTCATAATAGATGGCCAAATGTCTCCTTTCTATTGGCTATCATAATAGCATAGCCATTACAACCATGACAATATTCAGCAAGTTGAATATTGTCGTGGTCGCAGTAAGAGTCAGGAAGCGAGGCCCGATGGCACTGTTTCCATAGCAACAGTCACAGTTGTGGTTGAGATGCAGTCGCAAGGCCAGGGGAAGCGAGGCCCGACGATGGCACTGTTTCCATAGCAACAGTCACAGTTGTGGTTGAGATGCAGTCGCAAGGCCAGTGTGAATCCAGCCTTATGTGTTTATTCTTTAATATAATTATTTTTGATGTTAAGTCTTTACAATCATTAATATTGCATAAAGTATATTCTGACATATGCATATTTGATTTATGTAAGGTTTTGTGAAACAGTTAATTTATACAGACAGTTCCTGACTTACATAATTAGAACAGAAAATATTAAGAAATTTTTTATTTTGCTCAATTAAAAATTTTATATTTTACTTATAAAATTATTATTTAAGATTTTGTTACCTTTATTCTTTTTAATAATAAGGCAAATTTCATCATTATTTGTTAGAACTTGTTTATTATTTTTTCCTAAATAACAAAATATCATCAATGTTACATATATAAAATCCAGAATGAACTTTAATAGCAATCCAACATACCAACTTTAATTCCATTTATAAATGTTCCATTACTACTTAAATCTTCAAGAAAAGTAAAAGTTCCTGTGCTTGTTTTTTCCTGCAAAATAGTTAAAAACTTTTTAATAATCTGAAATAATTAAATAGAAAGTATCAGAATCAACATTATAAAATCAAAAATTATTTAGTAGATTGTAGAAATAAATTTGAGCAAAATTTTTCCAAATGAAATTTAATTAATAAACAATTAGTGTCATAAACACTTGTTTACTAAAAACGCTACACAATAATATAGATTGAAACTCTAGTCTGGCAACTTCATTTCATTTTTATTATATCTATTATAAATGTATTTTTTAGTAGTATTTTGTTAACTATTTGTTGCTTTGAAAAACTGAATAAAGTTTTTTGTGTTTTTCTCAGTGACTATGTATCTGATTTCATTACATTCCTAATTCCAAAGGATTACATATGTTTATATATTAATGCATATGAGTGAAGATGGTGAAGAGGAGAGAGGGTGCCATTTTTTAATATTGCCTCAGGTGACAAAATATCTAGATCTGGCACTAAATGCTATTATTAAGATTTTTGATTTTTTTGAAATTTCATATTTGAAAAAATTTACAAAACTGGAATTCTTAAACAGAGAACTACAAGTATTTTATACTTTCAAGTACAAAAATTTAACACTGATGTATTTTAAGTTAGCATCTTAAAAAAACCTAACACTAAAAAATTCCTTGTGTTACTGTACAGCGGCTTAAAAATAAATATATGCATACTTCATTTTTTGGCACTTTTTTCAGCACTTTGCTAATACAGCAATTCTCAATTATATTGTCATGTCATATAAGTATAATACATGTATACTTCATTTTTTGGCACTTTTTTCAGCACTTTGCTAATACAGCAATTCTCAATTATATTCAGTTTTTATTTTATATCTCAATATGAAAATTATCTGAAAAATAATATATGAATAAATATATAAAACATAAATTAACACAGATGAGTAGAGCCAGAAATCATTCTGAAAATATAAAGGTGTGAGACCTGGAATCAAACCTGGATCCTCTAAGAGTTGCATGAATGCTTTAAAACACAGCCAGTTTCTTAGGCCTAGTGCTATTGTGCACTTAATGAATAATAGTTTAAATATATTTTTAAGCTTTTATATGCATTAGCAAATAAAAAAAGGCTGTAATTCGCTTTACAGTGAAATTTGCTTGACAGCTGGTCTGAAACATATATAAGCATACCTTGTTGTAATGGATATTATTTATTATAATACCATATTCTCTTCTCTCTTTATAGACGGTCTCTTCTTTATAGACGGTCTGTTTTTTATAATAATGTGGTTAAATATAGCTTTTGAAAAATTATTTAATATATATTATCTAATTTTAACAAAATTTCAATTTTTGAAAAAAATCAAATAATTTATTATAAATATTAATATATTTATTAAATAATTTTCGTTAATATTTTGTTGCTATAGTTGACATTGCTATATTACTTGCCTTGTTTGAGTAGCATTGTTTCCTGCAGTATTGCTGTTTTTACTTTATCATAAATAGTTTTCATAAATTTAAAGCTATAACTGTGCACTTTATCATCTTCAATAATTCAATTAAATTCATCGTCCTTGACTTCTTCAATAGAAGCATGAATTAATAATCACTTAAAGTAAGACCTGAAAGCTACACATTTTTAATTGTGGCAGTCTGCTAACCAGACAAGAATTATGGTAGAAACATATATAGTTTATTGAAAACTGTGAATATTTTTACCATAATTCTTGCCTGGTTAGCAGACTACCACAGTTACAAATGTTTGATAGTGAATTAAGTTAATACTATTCAATTTGTAGGCTATATCTAGGAAATAGACTGACCCTATATTGATCTACATTAAATTTAAGATCTATAGAATTGCTAGAAAATGCTTCGTTCATTTCTAAGTGGAAAAATAATTGTTTGTGATTTATTCACATAAAGATTATAAAATTGAAAATAATATCAATTTGTTGTTCTTTCTTTTATTGGGAGTTTGGAGGTGTAACAGTCTTGAAAGGGATTTTGAATCCAATATAATTTTTCTTTTTGAACAGGAAAATATTCAAGAAATGTTTTTTGCAGATCCGATAAATGCTTTCTTTTATTGGGAGTTTGGAGGTGTAACAGTCTTGAAAAGGATTCTGAATCCAAGATAATTTTTCTTTTTGAACAGGAAAATATTCAAGAAATGTTTTTTGCAGATTCAATAGAATCATATATATATATGCAACATTTATAGATGTATCACCATTTTAAATAAAACCTTCAAAAATCAAACATTCAAAAATTAAGTCCCTCATTTGTTTTAGTTCCACAATTTCAGAGATATGCAAATGCATAAATCTCTATTTTGCGCTAGACTAACACAAATAAAAACCTTTTTAAATAATCTATTTTCTTTGCAAAAACTATCAAAATATGCAAATGCATAAATCTCTATTTTGCACTAGACTAACACAAATAAAAACCTTTTTAAATAATCTATTTTCTTTGCAAAAACTATCATTTTTGGTTTTAACCTCTTGCATGGCATTGACAATATATGTTACACATGTCAGGACAAACAACAGAATTTTACAACTGTAATTTTGCAGGTCCTAATCAGTTTACTGCAATTGAGTTTAGGATTCTTAAAAAAAAGAAGTTTAATAAATTTATGATCATGGTTCCTAAACAAATTCTGGCTAAAATTTCTTTAATAAATTTTGCAAAAATCTTTAATAAATTGCAAAAATCATAATTTTTGGAAAATTTTTATAAAAATTTTACAAAAATTTATTTGAATAATTTTGGAAAATTTTCTTTCTCTCCCTTCTTTCTCTATATTTTATTGGGTTGTTCGGAAAGTAATTTCATTTTTTTTCGTGAAAATGAACAACAATTTTTTTATAGTATATAAATATTTTATTTAATTGTATATTGACCATTTTGATCAAACACATGTTGCCATCTTTCTAATAGTAGAATGATTCCATGCTCATAAAATTTCTGATTCTTGCTTGCAAAAAACTGAACCAAGTTATTTTTGAAATCCTCATTTAACCTAAGTGTTTTGCCATCTAAAGAATTCTGTAAAGACCAGAATAAGTAAACTGTGTTTTGCCCTCTAAAAAATTCTGTAAAGACTGGAATAAGTAATAATAAGGATGCCAGATATGGTGAATATGGTAGCACATCCCATCCAAGCTGTAACAGCTTCTGGCGAGTCATCAACTTGTCCTGTAACAGCTTCTGGCAAGTCATCAAACTTGTATGAAGTTTGGCATTAATGGTAAAACACTGTCTTTTCTGTTAATCAATTCTGGCCTCTTCTGTTGGATGGAATCACTCAATTTGCCCAATTGGTGGAAGTACAGTACCGAATTAATTGTGGAATTGTCTGGAAGAAGCTCAAAAAAAAAAAAAACAATTCCCTTGAAATCCCACCAAACTAAGAGCATCATTTTTTTATGAATATCAGGTTTCAGAGTGCTTTGAGCCGGTTCATTTCTTCTACTCCATGATCACTTGCATTCAACTTTGTTGTAAACAATCCATTTTTCATCAACCCACTTGCATTCAGCTTTGTTGTAAACAATCCATTTTTCATCAACAGTTATGATTCACTTCAGAATAAACAATCCATTTTTCATCAACAGTTATGATCCGCTTCAGAAAGGGACTATTTTTCATCAACAGTTATGATCCACTTCAGAAAGGGATCATTTTCTTGATGTTTGAGCAGCAAATCACAGATGTCAATGCAATGGAGCAAATTTTTCTGAGAACATGTGGAACCCAAATATCAACATTTCAGCTGGTCATGAATGGTTGAATTCAAAATATTCAATCTCATAGTGTTGTTATTCAGCAATTTGCTTCAACCAATATCTTTATTTTATCATCATTAGCTTCAACTAACTTTCCAGCACATAGTGCATCTTTAACATCAAAATTGTCAATGAAATTTTGCAAACCAGTTTAGGCATTGACATTCTGTTAACACATCTCCCTACACTTCACATAACTTTTTCTTGTTTGAACAGCATTTTAATTTCCGGTAATAAAAAGCAAAACATGTTGAAAATCTCCATTTTATTTTCTAATTTTGATAGGATACACAAAAAAACAACTGCACAGAATCAGAAAAAAATTTTTCATAAATATACCTTGAAATATCAGCTGTTGAAATTTATAATGACAGCATGGCTTATAATGAAACTGACAGATAAAAATGTAACTAACACCACTGGTGGGAAAAAACGAAATTACTTTTTGAACAACCCAATAGATTGCTTTATTTATGTTGTTCCAACTATATGTTAAAATAAAGTTAAGTACCCAAATTTTTTTCAAAAAGTTAATTTTTTATAATAATATTAACTATAAAATCTTAAAATTTAAAAAATATTATAGATAATATCAAAATGTTGCTTAATTCTATTAAAATAAGCAATATTTTTTATTAATTGTTGATTTTTTATTTTTATCAAAATACAAGAAAATGCTAATATAAACAAAGTTCTGCTATTAAAAAGAGTATGGCACTTTTATTGTTTTATTGTTGCCACTTCTTTCCTGTACTTTTCCTGCCAAGCCTACTATACTTTTGGAAGTGCAATATTGGAACTGCTATGACAATCAACAATGGAGAGTCCAATAAAAGTAAAGTAAAGAATATTATATGTTTATGTATGAGAGGAGACAATTTTTGATTTTGATTTGTTGACATCAGATTTTTTTGATATAAATTTGAAAATTTATAATATATTAAATTAAAATTATTGAAATAAAGTAAAGCCATATCAATAAATATAAATTATTAATAAAAGTGACAATATTTTAATAATATTGAATATTCTTCACTTACTCTTATTAATGAAAAATGAATTTTACTATATGATGCAAAAGTAGAATGCTGTCTAAATTCTGGTGAATCAAAACAGTAATCACATTCATCACATCTTCCAAATGTATATTTCTCTTTTGTTAAATCTAAATTAATAAAATAAAAATCAAATTTTACAGTATATTAAGTTATATTAAAATAAATAAGTGAATAATTTCATTGAAATTAAAAATATCAGATAAAAATGGATATATTTAAATAATAATAAAATGTATACATATAGAACACATCATATAATCCTAGTTTATTTTCTATGACAGAGTTGTCTAACTAGCAGCCTACTGGTTGCATATAATCCCTTTTATGCAATTTAAAAGAACCAGTAATAAAAAAACAGTTAAAAATTTTCAAAAATGCATAAAAGTTTGTAATCTTTTATGCATTTCATGGAATTATTTTCCATTTCTTAATAAATAATGTTTACCAATTAATAAATAATGTTTAAAAAGCCCTTTAAGGGACAAATTTAAAAAGACTTAAAACAAACTTTAAAGTCTAAACTCAAAGGATAATGAACAAATAGATCCTAATACTCCCTAAAAACCCTTGATTATTGTGATGAGAAATTCGGATATCAATGGATATCAAATTATATCAATAGAGCACTTGTACAATCAAAATTAGTGAAGGTGGAAGTGGGATTTCGGATGCTAATTTGAATGAGACTTTATGTTTGATGCTGCAATTGCAACAGAATCAATTTAAAAGTCAGGAAGATACACTTATTAATGTTATAGGATAATTACAACAGACTATGGAACAAATTAGTATTAATCAAAAACCGGTCCCGGTCCCGTTCATATTTCAAAGATTCGATGGAAAAAGCGAAGATCCCAGAAGCTGGATAACAATTTTCAAGTGAGCTTGCAGTCTAAATCAATGAAAGAGAGATCAGGATAAGATTTTGAATTTACGAAGCCACCGTGAGGGGGTTGCTGTTTAAATGGTACAATTCGAGAATGTTGGATGGATTACCCGAGGATTGGGATAAATGGAAAACTTCTTTTATTAGTTCATTTGGGCAAAACTGCATCGAGTTATCATATTCAGCTGATAATTAGGAATATCGTGGAGGTACTCTTATGGAATATTATTATGAAAAATGACATCGTATAACTTTGGCGTATCCAGACATAGGAAAACATTTCAAATAAACCTAAATTATCAAGCCAAATTTTTGCTCTTGAAACCATAACGGAAATAATTTTAAACAATAATTAGCATTACTAATGATTATTAATGGTTGTTAAGAGTTTTCTTATATCAGAAATAAGAAATTATAAAGCATTTGTATAGATAAAAATTTTATGAAATTTTTTTTTTGTTTTAATTATTGTTAATGAAAAAATAAAACTTTTATTTGTGTAATTACTTTGTATTTTTTTTATTAATAAAACATTGTTGAACATGGGATGGATAAGAACTTGTTTTCTTAAGTTGTAATAATAACTGTAATATTATGCAAATTGTACATATGCATAATATTATGATAATTATAAAAAAATCTCATATATCGTAACAGGCTAGATGAACAAGCAAATATAATATTTTAATTTTACCATATTAATTACATAATGATTTACATAAATGTGGATTATGCAAATGTTTTAGGAATATATACTGTATTCTGCATAAGATGGAAAGAGCCTATAGAATTATAATTTGAATGATACCATAACCTGAGATTATTCTAAACATAAAAGTGCTTATTCAGACTGTTTAAGATGATATTTTTGTTATTAATAAAACATAATTATTTAGATCATTTTATTTTACTATTATTTTATATATATATATAGTATAATAAAATAGTATGAATTTTTAATAGTACAAACATTTTTTGTAAATGAGTGTATAATTGAAAGATAAGGGATCAGTCATAATGTCTTGTTTAATTAACTTTAGTAATTCGTAGTCCTAACTTTAAAAAATAGTCAAATTCTGAATTATGCTCTATTCCAAACAATTTGGATATTCACAATTTATTGTTTATACAATTTTGAATATCATATAGAAATAAATTAGTTTTCTGAAGTTTTTCTTAAAATTTTATCAATAGAGAAAAATTTAAAAATCCTTAAATTTGAATGTTCTAAAGATGTAATTTTTAATTAATTGAAAAATTAATGTAGAAATTCGTAAAATGGTTCTAATTAATTCAATGAAAATAATTCTAATTTTTAAGTTATGTTTTAGAATTTAAGATTAATAGTGTGTGGTCTAATTTTATTATTAAAGTATTGTGTGCACTGTTTATAATAAAATAGTCAGATTTTCATTTGGTTTTCAATATTTTAAGACAAATTTAAAACCTTATTCACTGGCTTCATATTACTGTATTATACTGAAGTATAAGTAAATTGGTAATAAAATATATATTCTTATATTTAAAAATATATGAAATACTCTTTATAAAAACTTATTAACTATTAAATAACCAAGCAAATCTAAATAAACTATTAGCCAATATAAATGTAATAAAAATTGAATTAAATGATGTAGATTATATTTTAAGGCTTCAGCTTACATATTTAGAGATTCCTTATTGATTTTAATAATAATTTTTTAATATATTTTAGATTTATTCATTGCAGTACAAATCTATATTTTTAAATTATAAAATTTATATGCTTTTTGTATATAATAATGAAATAATATATTGTATAAATTATCAATGATTTTGACAGCATCATTAATAAGCAGATTTATCATTTTAATATAATTTTTATTTAGTTTATTATTAGCA
>AYEL01062951.1:0-24527 GCA_000484575.1 Olivierus martensii
GTCGCAGTGGCTACGTCATTACGATAGCCAATAGAAAGGAGGCATTTGGCCATCTGTTACGAGCTGTATGCTACATCAGCTCTTATTGGCTGTTGTTTACGCAGTTGCTATTGGTTGATTCGAAAAATCGTGAGGCCGGTCGTGATCAATATGCATGTTCTATCGCAAGTTGTCAGTCGTGGTCATAGTCGTTGACGTGGTCTCAGACAAGTGTGAATCCAGCCTAACATGTTCACAAGTTGCTTTTTGTATTCGACTAGTAAAAACCGTTAAAATTTTTCGAATGTTTCCATATCGTTTGTTCTATACTAATTTCTTTATTGTGTTATTTGAGTGTCTAAGTAATCCTTACAATGTATTTGTTAAGATTGTAATTGTAAATACGTTATCTAATCATTGGAATTATACATTTTCAAATCGGGTAGTGTAAATTATTAATTTTGTTTACCTGTAATGATAAATAAATAAATGAATAAATCAGCGTTTCTCAAACTATGAGTCGCGGGTCGAAAAAATTAAATTCAAACACTTGAATTTCAGTTTATATGTAATTTCACAAACGCCCAATATTTAACATATGACAACGTATGAATTTTCAGTGTAGTTGGTTGATTGTGTTCATCTTAACAAGTGTGTAAATGATTTATATACTTATATGTTTTATTCCATATTTAATACCTGGGATCGCGGAAAATAATTAAAAATGGTAAAGTAATTAAAAATGGGGTCGCAAAAAATCTCGTAATGAAAAATTGGGTCGTGAATGAAAAAAGTTTGAGAAGCGCTATTTTTGAATCTTACGTAGTGAATATATGTACAGCTGATGAAAATCGAATAGACCAAAAATGTTTCTGTTATTATATAATAACTGTAATAAAGATTTTTGTATGCTAGGAACTGTACATATATTACATACATTTACTATGTAAGACTTAATAACATTTAAGAATTCAACAGTTTAATTTTTAAATCTTACATAGTGAATATATGTAATATATGTACAGCTGATGAAAATCAAATAGACCAAAAATGTTTCTGTTATTATATAATAACTGTAATAAAGATTTTTGTATGCTACTTAAGTGCTAGAAATAGAAATTGTATCATTTAAAGGTAGTGAAATTTTGGACATTAATAATTCATTAGGGTTTGATGAAAAATATAAAACCATATATTTGTTATATCAAGTAGCACACTAATTATTTTTTGCATTATTAATAAGTTTATCTAATTGTATTTTTATTATAATTGTAAAAAATCTAAAGATTAGCACCAAAATTAATCAAAATAACTGTATTTTATTAATATCTAAAAAAGATTTTCCGTAGTATATAGAACTGGACATACTACAAATTGAAGTTTAAGAAATTTATATTTTTAGATTTCTAATCACATATGCCATTAAAAAGAATTGAAAATTTCCATAAAAGGTTATATAAAAGACAAATTATAAAAAAAGAAAAATCTTAATTAGATAAGTGAATTTGATTAAGTACATCAACACAATTTTAAATCTTGAAATAAAATATTCAAAATATTAAAAAGCTCAATTGTAACTATATCATTGCCATTCTTTAAAAAAAAAAAAAATTAAAAACTAATTAAGCAAGAATTCTTTATTTCATAAAAAAGATTTTTTTATAAACATTAAAATATTTGAGATTATTCTGCATAATGATTTAAAGCATAATTAATGGATAACATATAAGTATACATGAAATTTAGAAATGATATAATTACTTTTTGTGTATTATTTTATTTAAATGATTTTTTAAAAATATAAGTAAACAATTTCTTATATAAAAAATATAAACTAGAAAATAATATTTAGAGAATAAATTTTAAATTTTTTATTGTTTTATGGAAAAGTGATATATATGAAAAAGTGATTGTCAAAATCTTTCTGCCAATATTAGTAGAAGCATATTTTCTGTGCCAATCATAAGTAAACTGTAGAAAAAGTGAAATGTTTTAATTGAGCAATCTGAATAATTAATATTGGACTAACAATAAAAAAATTTTTATATAACTGTTTGTAGAATAATAAATAAAACAAATTTAAATGTTTGATTAGTATAAAAAAAAATTATTCAAGGCATTTCAGTTTTAGAAAATGTTCATAAAGTGGGAATACTTGTTAACTCTGGCTACAGAAATAGAAAAAATAGATTTAAAATATTGAGAATATAAGTTTGAGCCTCCAAATAATTTAATTTGGCACATCATGACTTTCATTTATTTGCACTATTGATGAAGCATTTATGCAGAAATAATTTGAAGATGAGTTTGAAAAGAATATTATTAGTTAGGTTTTTCTATATTGGAAAAATTCATTAATTAATTCAGAAATTAGCAAAATATATTAATATGCATAGAAATTTGATTTATTGCTTTTCAAAATTTTTTTTTTTACTTAAAATTTCAACTTGTTTTATTTAGATTAAGAATTTGATCATGATTAAAAAATACCAGTTATTTCAAATTTTAAAGTAAATTATTTCATAATAGCATTATATCATTAAAGATAAATTTTCTGAAAAATGAATTATAAAAGTTTTATAATTAAGTATATTATTTTATTTAAATGATTTTTTAAATATATAAGTAAACAATTTCTTATATAAAAAAATATAAACTAGAAAATAATATTTAGAGAATAAATTTTTAATTTTTTATTGTTTTATGGAAAAGTGATATATATAAAAAAGTGATTGTCAAAATCTTTCTCCCAATATTAGTAGAAGCATATTTTCTGTGCCAATCATAAGTAAACTGTAGAAAAAGTGAAATGTTTTAATTGAGCAATCTGAATAATTAATATTGGACTAACAATAAAAAAATTTTTATATAACTGTTTGTAGAATAATAAAACAAATTTAAATGTTTGATTAGTATAAAAAAAAATTATTCAAGGCATTTCAGTTTTAGAAAATGTTCATAAAGTGGGAATACTTGTTAACTCTGGCTACAGAAATAGAAAAAATAGATTTAAAATATTGAGAATATAAGTTTGAGCCTCCAAATAATTTAATTTGGCACATCATGACTTTCATTTATTTGCACTATTGATGAAGCATTTATGCAGAAATAATTTGAAGATGAGTTTGAAAAGAATATTATTAGTTAGGTTTTTCTATATTGGAAAAATTCATTAATTAATTCAGAAATTGGCAAAATATATTAATATGCATAGAAATTTGATTTATTGCTTTTCAAAAATTTTTTTTTACTTAAAATTTCAACTTACATGTTTTATTTAGATTAAGAATTTGATCATGATTAAAAAATACCAGTTATTTCAAATTTTAAAGTAAATTATTTCATAATAGCATTATATCATTAAAGATAAATTTTCTGAAAAATGAATTATAAAAGTTTTATAATTAAGTATATTATTTTATTTAAGATTTCTGTCAAATTTAAAATTATAAATTTCGATTTTTTCCATGGGGATTTCACAGAGATATACAGTGAATTCCGCTTAATTGGGACACGTCGGGCCAAGCGATTTTGTCCCAATTAAACGAAGTAATAATAAATTCTAAAATAAACTATGTAATTCGTAGGTAAATAAATAATAGATAAAAAATAATAATAATTAGGTACCTATTTTAATGATTTATTAAAATAGGTCCTCTAATAATTAGGTACCTATTTTAATGATTTATTAAAATAGGTATCCTAATGTTAGTTTTTACCGATCTCCGTCTTCAATACTGGGCCGCTGTTATTCACGCCTCCCCCGCTAACTATAGAAATTCCTTGATCTAATGCTTCTTCGACTTCTGGATCCTTTCCATCAGGCTTTCTTTTCGATGTTCCTGGAACCGTTGATCTAATTAATGCTTCTTCGACTTCTGGATCCTTTCCATCAGGCTTTCTTTTCGATGTTCCTGGAATTTCTTTCTGTAATGCCCACTCCTTACGCAGTTGATTTTTGTAGGAGACGCGTCTATCTTTGACTTTGGTTTATTTCAGCGACTCTACGATGGTTTGTATTAAATGGCTGACTTTTAATTTTATTCAGTCAAGCAATTTTACTTGAATGTAAAATCCTTTCTTGACATCTTGGCAAATAATTTTACTTGAATGTAAAATCCTTTCTTGACATCTTGGCAAAGATTAAATATGTATGTGTAGCCATACTTTGGAAAAATCCCTAAAATATATCAAAATTTGAGTATAAAATCCTTTCTTGACATCTTGGCAAAGATTAGTGTATGTGTGTAAAATCCTTTCTTGACATCTTGGCAAAGATTAGTGTATGTATGTAGTCCATACTTTTGAAAAATCTCTAATATATATCAAAATTGAAAATTCCTTTTTTGCTACTGTCCCAATTTAAAATATATCAAAAATTGAAAATTCCTTTTCTGCTACTGGAAAAATCCCTAAAACATATCAAAAATTGAAAATTCCTTTTCTGCTACTGTCCCAATAGTTAAAAGTTGTCCCAATTAAGCATTTAAATTATGTATTAGGTTATTAGTTATTGAAAATTCCTTTTCTGCTACTGTCCCAATTAAGCGAAAAGTTGTCTTAGAAATGCTTTTAAATTTTGTATTAGTTTATTAGTTTGGTTTTTGTTCTTTGAGATTTTCCAATTACGCGGCTGTCCCAATTAACCGGTGTCCCAATTAAGCGGAATCTACTGTATATATATTAATAACAATAATAAACGGTCGTTTGTCTTAAAATTGTCTTAATGCTTATAATCCACCTAAAAGCTTAAATCACTTTGTTTATGTAGTATATATTAAATGTAGAAATATTTCGAAGGTTTCTGATGATAACATATGCAAATTCGTTACAAACATTCACACTCCATGTGAAGAGTTTTTGGTTTATAAATTTTTAATCATTATATGCCATGCTATATATATACTATTGTTGGGATTTTTCTTATAATGTCTTGTGAGGACACAAGACATTATAAGAAATAGTTGTTTCAAAAATATTTTTCTTTTGATTTTTAATATTCCGTTTAAAGCTATGAGCATTAACGTACTAAAAATGAAAAAGTTTCATATGTTTGTCTGTGCATAAAGAAAAAAATATTATGACTAAAAATATCATTTTAATATAAAAAATAAATAATATGACTAATATACTAGGATATGAGTAATGTAGTCAATTAAAAATTACCTATTTGTTGAATGATTCAAAGTTTTAAATTAAAATCTGATAAGAAAAAAAAAATTATATTAACAATTTCTTTGTTAAAGAAAAATACTGATTAGTCAACATCTTTATGTAATGCTAAATTTAATACTCCCAACATTGACAAACTCTAAAAGGATCTAAAGATGACCTTGTGATCTGTAAATGTATATTCATAGTTTAGGATATCTTATAGTCATTTCAACAATTTAACGAAAACTTTTCGTAAATTGATGAAAAAATTCCACAATTTGACAAAAATAATTCCAAGAAGAGCGAAATAATTGCATTAAATCGTGAAATATTTTTAAAAATTAGCTAATATATTTCAATATTTAACGATAGTATTTTATGAATCTGCTCAAAAGTGTTGAAGTTTAACGAAAAAGTTTCAAAAATTAAGATAAACTTTCATCAATTAAGATTAATTAATTGATGAAACAAAACAAATTAATTAATATGTAATGCAAGTACTTATGCACCTTTTTGTATCAGATAAAAGTACTAAATAAATACAGTATTTAAAATAAATAAGATTATTATTTATTTAATTAAAATTTAATATTTCTTATAAATTTTTAAGAAATATGAAAAAATCTTTATAGGGAAATCATGATTACACATCATGTTTTTTATGAAGGAATCTAACGGGAATGACTCATTTTGTAAATAATAACAAACAAATTATATTCCTAAAATATAAATTTATTAATGTAATTAATTCGTCTTAAGTTTGATGCAAATTCCCTGATTCAGAAATAAAATATTTCTATTAAATTAACATTAGCTCGATATAAGAATGATACCATATCGAAAGCTATTTCTTATCAGATTTAAATTTATATATTGAATCATTAATTTAATATTAGTTATTCTGAATTATATCAATTATTCTGATATAAATAATTATTTAGATTATTTTCCGGTTCCTTTGAAATCAATCAAAATAAACGAAAATATTCAGAATTAACAATCTTCTTTCTTTAAAATTTTGAGATTGTCTAACATAATTTAGCCTACATATCTAATAAATTTCTTGCTTAAGATTGTATCTATTAAATACTTCTAATAACAATTTATATCAAATTTAAACATAATATTTATAATAAGAAAATATTCCAAGAATTTTTTTTACCTCGAAATAGCTTATCTGCAAACAATTATCGATTAAAGGAAAAAAGATTTTTACTAAAAGCCAAAATTTGTAAACAACTAGATTCGGGAGATTTTATTTAATAAATTTAAAGAAAACTGATAGGCTAAAATTTCTAATATAAAGAAAGAAATTTCGTAATCAAATTTTTTTAATTATAAAACTGCATATAGCTTATTGACCTATGTATATATTTTATTATAAATATTATACTGTATGAAATTTAATTTGTTATATTGAAAATCTATTTCAGATATACTATATTAAATCGTCATTAGATAAACTTTAATAAAAATAATCTTAAACGAGAAAAAAGCTTGATATGTTACAGTCACTGTGTATATTAAAATAAAATTCTAAACAGCTTTCTTATAAGAAACAACGATAGAAAATAATTAATACGTACTATTAATGACATCGATAATCTGAAAAAGTTACAAAATTTTCTTTCTTATTAATAAATAATTAATAAAATATAATTTTCTTTAATTAAAAAACTGCAATTTCAATTTTTATGTTTTTATTGATTTTTTAAATTAATTTTAAATTATTGCACTATTAATGCATCTATTTTGCATCTATTTTGTAACATATTAAATTATATCTATTATCTATTAAATTATTGCATCTATTTTGTAACATATTGAATAACAATAAATAAATTTTTAACGCCGACTTTTAAAATAAAAATAAAACCTCAATAATTTTTGGAAATGAAACTAATCATTAATATTTTCCTAACACAGTAAATGGAACTAACGATGTATTGTTTTTTAAATAGTATGCTAAATGATGTTTAGTAAGATTTAAAAAGAAATTGCATAACATGATTATTTGTAGAAAAATAAGACGTGAAGCCATTATAAGTTCAGTCATTTGTCGATACATTGAGTAATTTCATGTGGTCACATCTGTTTTGTGATCTCTGTTTTAGTATAGATTCTAAATACAAATTTCATAGTATTAATCTATTTTGTAACATATTGAATAACAATAAATAAATTTTTAACGCCGACTTTTAAAATAAAAATAAAACCTCAATAATTTTTGGAAATGAAACTAATCATTAATATTTTCCTAACACAGTAAATGGAACTAACGATGTATTGTTTTTTAAATAGTATGCTAAATGATGTTTAGTAAGATTTAAAAAGAAATTGCATAACATGATTATTTGTAGAAAAATAAGACGTGAAGCCATTATAAGTTCAGTCATTTGTCGATACATTGAGTAATTTCATGTGGTCACATCTGTTTTGTGATCTCTGTTGATATAATATTTCACCTTACTCAAACTAAATGTCTATAATATCATTATTACTTCGTAATAATTTTCTTATTATATTTATACTATAAATAATTAAAGTAAAAATTATATTAAAGTAACTTTATACTCTAGAAGTTATTCTAGTCAGCATTCTGTTTCTTAAGAAATAGTTTTCATTGTAAGTTCATAATTTAAGAATTTAAAATTAAATAATAATAATAATAATAAATCATATTAGAAATCATTAAAAAATTTCGAATTTTAAAACTTCTGAACTTACAGAAATAGGCTATTTTCCAGTTCTCAAGAATATATTAGTTTAACCAAACGACAGTGTACAGTATATATTTAAATTCCAATAGAATGTTTTTTATTAAATTTCAGGAAAGTTTCCATAAATTATATTGCAAACAATGCTTCTAATATAATTTATGAAAAATAAATAAATTCTTTCTTCTTTTTTAAATGATTTGAAATATTATGTACCTTACACATTGTCTAAATTATAATTTTTCGAATTTTTAATTTTCAGACTGAACTAACATAAAATATTTCTTATTCATTATATGTATTATACAAAGAAAAATATGCATCATATTGTACGCTATCTATATAGTTTCCTTCTATGTTTATACCTAAAAATTAATAATCATCACGGAAAAAATCATAAAGTATTCTTTTAAAGATTGAAAACAAAATAAAATATTCTAAATAAATTATCAAAATTAAATTTATATTTTTTCAGATCAAAAATATTTATTTTTACAAAATAAATTATTATGTTAAAAGAAATTCAACAAGTTTGAAAATGTAAAGCCGTTTTATTAAGTCTTGTTTTAATACAGTAATATTAAAACAAATAGTTGTTTTCATTATTAAAATAATACAATACTAGAAATTTATTTTTAAAATAAAATAGTATATAGACTAAATTTATCAATAAATTATAAATATCTTCGAGCACATATGATTACAGTATAATATTTAGAAACTATGCACGTTTATAACAATAATTTAGGCGATTGTTCGCTAAGTATTGTTAAACGATAATCATCAGAAATCAAAATAGAAATGATAAATTTTTTCTGTGGTACTTTAAAAGTTTAAAATTATTAAAACAAACCTACTATTCTGTCTATAAATATATCCTGGAAAATCTTGATATTGAAAAGTTTAGACTGAAGAGTTTTATTAAACTAAAAATATTCATTTGTCTGCATTATGCGTATATATATATACATATACTGAACATGATTATCGAAATTTATAAAAAAGTAATGAAGGTGTGTTGCGTATCATTGAAAACTAGGTATATATATACATATACTGAATATGATTATCGAAATTTATAAAAAAGTAATGAAGGTGTGTTGCGTATCATTGAAAACTAGGAAAAGAACTAATGTATTTTACAATTAACTATTGTCTTGCTGTTTTTTTTTAATTGGCATTATATTAAAATTTATTACTAATTCATATAACTTTTTTTTATACGGTATAGAATATTTCATATCTATTATATTAACAGTGACGTATTTTCCCTAGGCGGTTCTTCTTTTCCTGTATTCTTTTACTTTGATTTACAAATAAATTTGTAAATTAGAAATCAGATTTAAAAATTCGTCGATGGTTAAACACATAAGACTAAATTTACCATATTCTATATTATTTTAGTATTTAAATATTTTTGAAAAGCTATAGAAAAAAAAACTTATCTTGTAATCAAGAATAAAACAAATTATATAATATTTTCTCACAACTTATAGAAATTTTCGGCATTATAAAAGTATTTAAACAGTTATTTCAATACTCAAATTATATACAGTAATCTATGCAAGATTATACACACACATATAGAATCTTATATGATCTAACTTATTAGATTTAAAAGATGATTTAAAAGATCTCAATTCATCATAATATGATCTCTATAGAATAATTCACTAACCTACGGTAATTCTGTATAATATAATCTCTATAATCATATACATTTAAATAAAACGAAGAGCGCAAATGCTAAATATCTTAACAGCATTTACTAATTAAAACGTCGAACTCATCGTGATATTTTATAAGTGGTTAAAAAATATTATATAATAAAATGAAGAAAATATATTAATAACTTACCGGATATATAATGATAAACTTTAAATATAAATTATTAATCTGTTCGTTGAAAACAAACTGTCATAAAGGTATGTATTATATTGACCACTTTCCTAGTTAGCTGTGGACAAAATTTTTTGGTTGAAAGAATTATAAATAAAATACAGCAGATTTTTTTAATTTCTAGTTTTAGATTAAGGAAATAATTGAATTTATTGTTAAGTCATTTGTTCGTAAATACTATTCATTTAACGTCACTGAATATATTAGAGGAAGTTGTAAATGGACATACTTATCATCTCTATGATGGACTTACATCAAATATCCTTGACCTTTTTATTATTTATTCAAACAAAAAATTCTTTTCTCCTCAAGTTCAATTAATCGGTATTCCTGAAAATTTCAGTACGCGTAAAATTATAATGAAAATTTGACGTCAAACAGTGAATTGTCCTTTTCTGTGATCTTGAACTCGATTGTGATCTTATGTTGTTATTACGTATTAAAACAAATTGCGAAAATATACGTAAAAGTAAAGTATTATTGTAAAAAAAAAAAAAAAAAATCACTTTGACCTTAAAGTTTTATTGTTATTAATATTTTAATTTATTTACTCAAAAAAAAAAATTAAACAATTAAAACTCAAATTTAAAACTAATTAATGATTATTATTTTCAATTAATAAATGTGAATATACGTATATCCTAAATAAGTTATCGGAAAATCGTAATAGTTCTTTAGAAAAAGCATGAAATAAATGCATGAATTATTATCAAGTCTGAAAAACATAAATATTAAATACAGTAATATAATCCTTAATAGAATTGTGCATATTAGTTATTGATAGTATTATTTAAATTATAATTGTATAGCATTTAATTTATAATTATTATTAATAAGTGTTATTTAATTAAGCAGTTACATAAAATAAATTTTAGATTAAAGCTTGCTCCAACATTCCTGTTTTATTACTAAAAGTAGTGGCATTACTTACAAGTTAGTATTATATGTGCCTGTAGAGCTAATTAAAGCGTGGGTATACTTGTTAATCTTGATATTATCATCTAATTATTATTCGAATGTCATCCTATGAACCTTAAAAAAAAAAAAAACACTTTTTTAATAATTTCCCTTTTTTGATATTTATGTGAAAGATCATACATGAATTTCAATCGTCAGTAATTTTTCATATTTTTGCATTATTTATTTAGTGTGTTTAGCTTATAAAATTTTTGAAACTGAAATAATTTACCTGGTAGAATTAATTGGATATGGTAAAATCCCAAAAAATTTTGTTAAATACCATATTTAAAATTTAAGGTCTTTCTCTTCTACTATATAGAGAAATATTAATGATATAAATACAAAAAAATGAAGAAGTAATCTTCAAATGATAACTAGATTAAAATAATAATCTCCAGGGTGGTAAGCCAATTTGGCTTACCACCCTGGACGGATTCAAATCCGGGTCCCACACCTCCAATTTCCGGAAGAGTTCGGGCTCGCCCGTTGAACCCCATCCTTCAACCATCCGGTTGACCCATCATAGATGTTGGCCAGCCTGTGAGGGCTTTAAAAGTGAGCACCAAGTTTATCTCCATATATGATATAGCAGTTTAACTAAAAACTAACGAATTAAAAGTTAATTTTATAAGATCACTAAACTGGTTATTTTCTTTGTTTTACGCCGCTTTCCAATCGGAGGTTATTAAGCAGCGAAACATTATCCATCTCTGTAATGGGATTGACCATCCATCTCTGTAATGGGATCGACTGTCATGTGGAGTATGGGATTCAACAAGCGGGCCCGAAATTCTCCTAAGAAAACTTTTGAAGATGTGATACTAGGGGATTGAACCTTATCTTTCAAATTAGCGCTTTATCACGTAACCAACCGTCCAGCCTAAATTGTTTATCTGTATTCAATAATAATTTTTCAATTAACTGATAGTGATTTTATATGTTGCTATTTATATGTTTTATATTTTGCTGTTTCTGCTAAAGACTTCTTATTTATTATATTTCTTATTGTATATTTATTAATGAATTTCTGCTATTTAAAGTTGATCCCAATATTGCATCTTTTAAGGCATAAGTTGAATCATTAAAAACGGTTATATTCAATCTGCACATAATGCAGTATTTAATTAATAGATTTAATGAAGTAAAAGTTATTTAGATTTTAATAGAAAAATGTTCCAATTGATCATTTTTTCGCTATAATTGATTCGATACCTTCAAGTAGATTACGTTAGTTTGGATTAAGCTGCTGAATTATATAAGGGATATATTTAGGCCAGAAAATTGCTAGCAAAATATTAAAGCACATCATAGGCCACTCAAAACTCATCATGGGTTCGCCAATATGTATGATGGAGTCAATCGGAAGGTTGAAAGATAGTTTTTCAATGTGCTGGATTTGATTCTCTTTTGAAAAATCTGGAAATTGGGATAGAGTAATTGAATCTGGAGGCTTTAAGATATAAAGACTGCTTTTCCACGCGATTATCCTGGTTTTTATAATTAACATATTTAGCCTATAGATTATTGTTCAATTATATTTAATAGATTTATTTCAAAATAATATAAGTATTTTTTTATATATTATTCAAGCAAAGATTTCATATTATCGAAGAACAATAATTCAACTTCCGAATAAATAAGGCAGAGTGGGGTAAGTGCAAACCGATTTTTACAAAGTTGAACTTTAAACGCAGGTATTTTAACCGATAATATAAATATTTGGCAGGGTTGTTAACAATCGCATTCCACAGCTACTATCGTTTAATTCATCCTTGAAAATTTTAAATTTGCGACAAAATCTTACAAAATGTCAGCTACCCTACACACGTGCACGTGCAAGTTAAAAAAGCTTTGAAATTTATTTATGCACTCTTCTTGGCACGAGCAGAATTAGGAATAAATCTACTATAAAATGATTTTTGCCGCATTAAAATAGGTTGTTTCGTTTGAGTTATCCTTTGTTAAAGAAACAAGGATTGAACTCTGAAATGTGAGAAGACAACTCCGTCCCACCGATTTCGATCGGCTTTAACCTACAGGCTGGGGGCCATCGAAAAGTGACGTGTGTAAAAGGGTTTAGGTCACTATGCCTTCGTTTTTAAAAAATCGAGATCAAATGTCATGACGCCGGAGCGAGCCACTTATATACCTAAAAAATTGTATCCCCTTCAACCAAGCCGGCGGGCGTAGTGGTTAACCACTACAGTTTCGATGCCGATAGAAATCGGTGGGACGGAGGTTATGTCCTCCCCTTGTGAAATATAGTGAAATATGACAAAATGTTTTTTTATCTTATTAAAACGGTTTATAAGAAAATTTTAATTGATATCCTTGCATTTATCAATCGTCATCTCGACAATGTTCACGCATTTCGTTCATTTCTTTTGAATAATCGCCCCTGCTGGTTTTTCTGATGTAGCTGCGAACCATGTTATATGCTAAAAAATAAGTTAATAAACAAATTAAAACGTAGAACACGAAAAAAAGATTGAACGCATATTGAGGCCAGACCAGCCTAATACGCGATTACCCCAAGGTGCTGATCTGTACTTACTCCAGGTAAGAATATTTACGGGGTAAGAGCTTACCTGGGTTTTTCTCAAAAACTTTTGAGATGTCAAAAAATATTGTTTACTTAATGTAAACTTTAATCAATATTTTTCATGCTTACAAAACAAATAGCTCCTAATATGAAGCTATCTTAAGAATTATTGCACTTTTAAGATGCCGTCAAAGTTGTGTGTGCTGTTCGGACAGGACGCTTTTATAAAGGTCGATGTAAATACTGATTCGCATCATTCATCGTGCATTATCTATATCGATAGATCGATATTAACTTCTAGTAGAATACTACAATATCAAATAGCAAAATTTCGCTTATCTTATAATAAAAATCCCGTTAATATATTTCCCCCAAACTACGCCCTTACCCCACTCTGTCTTACTAATATAATTGAATTTTTATATCAATAAAAGAAATTAAGGGAAAAAACTGCATAATTAAGAGATTTTCCGCAACACATAAACTACAATTAATAAAAGATGAGCACAGCATTAGGCGAAAACTTAAAACATGTATTAAGGCTTTTATTCCAGTAATGTGCAATAAAATTTTTGAATTGGATTAAACTAAGCGACTTCATAAATAATTTTAATTTATTTTGAAATTTTTTGACGAATTTGTTATTATTTTAGAATTTACTAAACAGCGTGAACGACGATGATGGTAATAACAAAAATGACGTAGGAAATGTTTCTAGTACTCTGCTTCAGATATGTGCTCACAGCATGGAATCTGAATACTCTATTAATCATTCAAATGGAAAATTATGTTTTATTGTATTGTCGATCTCATTCCGATGTTTATTAAACTTATCTGTCTGCATATTCTTATAGTTAATTATTCATTTAGATTTACAGGTTAACATTTTTTCTATTCAATTTATTCCTAAATAAATTAATTTTAATTTCTAAAATCTGGTAAATAACATTTTATTAAAATTATTAAAATGAATAAATTAATTTTTAATATTATTTTAGCATTCTTAAAATATTTTAAAAAATATTGTACATTTTGCTGTTAGCAAAACGAGAATTCTAGGATTAGTAAGTACAGTATACTATTTTTTATATAGAACAAGAAGGTCACATTGAAGTCGTAAACAATTGAAGAAAGCCAATTAAAGCTAAAAGTAGCCCGAAGTACAATAATTTCACATACGTTAAGGTCAAGGTCAATTTCTTTTAATAAAAATGTTTCCTACAATAATAAGTATAATTTTGATACGTGAATGACTATAATATCAGTATTAGTGGTAATAATTTATAATAATTCTGCATAAATAGAATTTTCGTGGAACACAAAAACTATGCGGTCATTTTCTCCTTACAGTTATTGCGCTCTTTCAAATTCACTTATAACAATAATTTTATGTTGTGAACCAAAAACTGAGATATATGAGAGAGCTTTATCATTTCCTTTCATGCGGTTTGGAATTAAAGAATATGATCTTTATAGAGGGAGGAAAAACTACATTAAAAATCACTATTGAGATTCGAGATAGCATGGGGCATAAAATGTGAGAAAAATGTCTGCTGTGAATAAGATTTATAATATAGTCTTTATTTCAAATATATAAACTATAATATATTTATCAATAAACTATAATACATCTACAAATAAATATTTATTGATAACTAACAAGTAAGTATAAGTAGTTTTGTATAAATTATATTAGCCTAATTATAATTAAAACTCTTGCGAAATTCAATGTAATCGTGATAATCTAAACTACGCTTATTGAATTTGCTAATAGAATAAAAATTGTTATTTTAAGAAATATATAACACAGTGGAATGAATGCATCCGAATAAAATTATCAATATTCTAACGTAAAATTTTTATATTTTACGCTATTTTTATTTTATAAAAATGTTTATACAGACATTACAGATTTTTATTTTAATGTCTACCTATTTTTTGTAATAATATAAGCTTAATGCCCGAAATTATACATTAATACAGTAGAATCTAAGTTTAACGAACTATTAGGGGAGTAACTTAAGTCGGTTAGTGTTTTAAAAATACAGTACTGTATAGTTTAATATTAAAATTAAGAAAAATATTAGAGTTAAATTTACCTATGTATAAAATGCAATTATCTAAATAAAAATTATGATTTAGTTACTATACTCACCATTATTTATTGATAGAAATGTTTTTGTCATGATTGTTAATGGTGATTAAAAATAAATTTCAAATGTTCGTTGAAGAACAAATATAAATTTAGTTCAAATATTTTTGTCGACAGATTGAAATCCTATAAATTATTAAAGCAGGGTCCATTAAACGAGTTTCTATTATAATAACAATCATTGTGTTAAGAATTCGACAAACGATTTTTGTGTGTTTTAAACTTATATTATATAGAATTTTAAATCATATAATCTTTAATGATATTCAAACTAATAAATTTGATTTGAACACTTATCTGTAAGGTATATTCATTCAATACGTTTCGAGCATGATAAGTTTTTATATAAGGAGATTTGATAGAACGTTTTGGGTCAAGGTCTGTAGTGTCGAAACAAATGCTAAGGCCGATGATGATATAGCGTTTTAAGGAGGACTGAATTCAAATTTTGTGTGTTGTATAATCATAAAATAAATTAAAAACTAAAAAAAAAGAAAACAGTTTAAAAATCAATATTATAAAATATTCTGAGTATATAAAGCCGAGAAGCACTTATATCTCCGTATAACCTATGACGAACTGTGCACGATCTACTCAGATTTGAATTGAAATTTTTTATATTTATTTTTTCAAAATCAAAAATGATAATAGAAATACGTTATAATGACAAGTAATAGGTCGAACGAAGAATTTATTCTTAGAAATATTATAGAATGTCGATTGGTGTAAAAATCACATTGACTATTTCTAAATCACTAAACTATCGAAGGAAAAATAAAAAAACTATATATTGTCATGCGGAACTTGATAGCTAATAATTTTAATAAGTAGATCTAACAAATGTATGATAAATCTTATTTTTTATCTGCATTTAATAATGGTAATATCTTGATTTAGACAGATGTGCTTACACAATACAAGAAACGATTACAGTACTTTATTACAAAAATAACGAACTATAATCACCACTGATAAAAATTTTATTTTCATTCGTGAATAAAATATGTAATTTTTTTAAATTCAATTCTATAAATATAAGCATACATAAATAATAGTAAAAAATCCAGTTTGTTGTTGTATTAACCTTGACCACAAGTTCATATTTATGACCTTTGAAAATTTCCCATTTCAAAAATATCTTAATTTATTGATTATTACTTTCTTTAGATTGTTAAGATTAAAAACGGATGTTCTGAATCTTATTTTATATTCAATAAATTTGGGAATTTTCGGGAATTTTTTTAATTAAATATTCTATTAACTGCGCATGACAATTAATAAAAGTAATTGCCATATTCTATTATGAAAGCAGCTACATGCTTTTAAATATAGATAAATACGATATATTTTTAATCGCTTTTAATCAAAAGTTAAAATTTACAAAAATTCAAAACTGATTCGAATTTTTAGTTCATTTCATATCAAAGTTTTAAAATCTGTAAATTGCAAGAATAAACAGAAATTTATATAGAAACAATTACGCAGAATGATTTATTATATTTATAATAAATCATATCATATAAAATAATTCTACATAAATCAAAAATTTACGCAAAATTATTATATTTATAATAATTCTACATACATTTCTAATTAAGAACCGCTAATAAAGTATTCCAAATCTAATCCTATGTTATAGGTTTTTAATCAGAAATCCTCAACTGTTTATTTTTAAGGTTCGGAATTACTTCGTTTTCAGCTAAGAATGATTTAAGGCCTTAGATCCTTTTGAATCTGGGAATTCTAGTACAGTGGGTGATCGGTTAACGAACAGTTTGGATAACGAACACTTTCATGAAAGATTTTTATGGTAACGAGCACTTCACAGAACAAACTGTGGGACCCGCGGACTGACGGAATGACGGTCGGCCGGATGGCAGCGTGGTAAAGCTGTGGCTTACCGTCCTGGAGGATTCGAGTCCCACTCCTCCAATTTTTCAGGAAGGGTCCGGGCCAGGCTCTTTGAACGTCACCCTTCAACCATCCGGTTCACCCATCATGGGTTTGGATAGCCTGTGATTAGCTCTATAAGTGGCTGCCGCCAGATAAAAATATCTTATGAGGATATGGCGGCTTAACTAACCTAACGAAATGAAAGGTTTAAGCCTTGCGCATTCGTGGACTTATGGATAAGAATGGGGAAACAGTAGTTTTCCCGATTAAAATGAATTCAGAGATAACTTAAAACAAATAAAAGATTTATTAAAGAAGGTAAGAGAGAGATGCTGATTGTGCTTTATTAGAACTTAGAGTAAAAGAAAGATTTTACAATATTTTGATGTTAGAATGGCACCCATACTAGGTTGAGGTCAATAGGCTTGGGGACCTCTACAATGACAATGCTATTAATCATTTCCGAAAAATTCTGAAAAAACAGAGAAAAGCAATCGACATTGGACAGATTCTTTAACGGAAAATTCAAGACTGTATGTATCTATTATTATTATTACATATAAATAAACGTAGTAAGAAATTATATAATTTTTTATTTATTTTGAGTCTCCAGAACGAATTACTCAAATTCCCATAAAAACCTATGGTAAATCAATGATCGGTTAAAGAACAATTCGGATAACGAACATGAACGAATTATATTTGTTAACCGATCACCACTGTAGTAATTAATAGGCTAATTACCGTGCCATATATAACAACTTAGTATTAGGGAATGTCCGCACATTACGACTCAGCTCCGACCGATAAAGTCCAAGGTCTGCACATATGTGAGGTTGTGAGTCGTATCGTTGCTTTTCGTAACTGTTTCGATCGTATTCTTGATCGATAAAAATAGTTTTTTGTCGTTGTGTTTTCGGGACGAGTCGATGTAATCCAGAATATTAAAATTCGCCGTTAGCGATTTAATATAATAGATGATCTTTATTAGAGATAATAGAAGATAGAATCAGGACCGGTCCTAGCGTTTTTGCCGCCGTAGGCAAATCCAAAAAATGCCGCCCATATGGATTGTATTTATTTTTTCCCACTCTAGTTCTGGCGGTTTTGCTGCTCCTAAATTTTGCCGCCGTAGGCAGTCGCCTACCTTGCCTACCGCCTTGCCCTGATAGAATGGAAATAATTTAGGAGAATTGAGAGAATTTGCGATAATAAAAGCATCTGGTTTCGTAAGTTTGAACTAATCTTGAGTTTCTGAAGCTACTATCGATAACTAAACGAGAAACGATACGATTTTCTCGTTTAGTTATTGGTCGGAGCCGAATCGTAGCTATGCGGAAACTCCCTATTATCCGCTTTCTCAACAGAACAATGAAACAATCTCCTTTATAGTTTTACCGAAAAAAAAACTAATAATATCCAGTTACACAGTATTACAAATCATTTGCGATAAAAGCTTTTGTTTTTACATTATTATGATGATATAATTTTATGAAAAGTAAATATTTAGCATTTATTTTATAAATTGAAAGAAATAATCCAAAATATTTTTTAATAATCTTTTAAATATCAAAAATAATTATTCTTTTGCAGTTAAAAATACAATATATTTAAAAAAATTTTATTTAGATTTAAAAAATTTTGATATGTATGCAATATCAGTATTGTGTTTGTATCGTTAATATCATAAAAAATTGAGAAAAGAATAAGTCGATTTGTACCACAGGCATTTATCTATGAATGATATTAAAAAATTATAAGAACAATTTCCTTGAAAATTATTCTTTTCTTCGAAGATATTAAAGCAAATTGTCACAATAATAATAATAATTTATAATAAATATCACGCTACAAAAGGCTGTTTTTTTTATCCAATTGCTGATAATAAGTTTCTATATTATGAAAGGCAAAATTTAATAAAATTGGCGAAATCTAAATGCTGTAATGATAGATTGATTGGAAATGTTTTAATAAAACACATTTATAATATTTTAAATATATTTTTATTTTATTGAGAATAGTTATCAAATAATTCATAATGACGTTGTATTTAGACAGTACCGTTCAGATTAGCTTGTCCTTTTAATATTTTTTTATTTTTTGGAGAATTTAACTCAAGGTTACGGATGACGTAAGCACTTAACTCACCTGCTGAAGTAGTTTGTGTCCAAGGTTAAGAAAGGTTATAACGATTTCAACTATATTGGAAGTCTATAATCGAGTTCTGTACAGTATTCGATTTTTTAATTTTTTGTTTAAAATTTACAAAAATAATTTTAAAATATGATATTAAAAATGGTAATAAAATACAAATTATGTAAAACTTAAGAAAATATCACTTCTTCACTTTAAACATCAATTTTTTAAAATTAATCATAATTTTCAAAAATTATGATATAAGATTGCAACTTTAATTTAATAAATCAAATATATTTAATTAATAATTATTTTTTTATCTATGTCTTTAATATTTCTTGAATAATTCAAAAAGAAATTCCGAAGAAATTATTGGAATAGATTTGCTAATTCTTTAAAATAAAATAAAAACAGATTGTACAAGGAAAACCAAGAGATATATCAAAATCGTTCCCATCATTTTTCCTTAAATAGAGCAACATTTTCTATTGTATTTAAAAAAAAAATGAAAAAGTTGTGCAATTGCATAAATTATATATATCCAATAAAACAAAAAATAATGTGGCATTAACTGAGATATTGTTTTTAAATTACAAATAAGATGAAATCATCTTATGTCAAAATTATCAAATATGAAATTGATCCTAAACTATAATAATGATCAGAGTTAAAATATTAAACGCTAAAAATAGCTGAATTAAATTATTTTAATCGATACCTAATTTTTGAGGTGAAAAGAAATGGTGAATTTCGACTATAAAATTATGATTGAATATCAGATTAATACAGTATATAAATTTAAAATTTAAAATATATTCAGGTTGATATTTGAAGTGATATGTTTATTTAAAAATAATAGGGAATTAAAATAATATTGCACGAGAGTTGCAACACTATATCTAAGCTGATTAATGAAAAATCAATTCCGAGCTGAAGAATGCAGAGCACTGGAACCAGAAGAAGGATACAAATTTCATTAGAAATTTTTCATATAGAAAAAAGTATATATATAAAATTTAATTATATTACCTTGAAAATTTAAAAAAAATTTAGCTTGAATTTTGTAATCAAAATAATGAATGATTCAAAATAACGAAAGAAATATAATAATGATAAATTACATGCAATGCAAATACAATGCGTAAAATTGGATATTAAATCATAACATTATTATTATATTGTCGTTAGTTATGCACTGCACGCAACTTTATTTGGAAAAACTGTTTTTATTCATTGTTTGTTAATATTTACCAATTTATGTATGCATTGTTTGTATGAAGAGTCCTTCAATTTATCATTGTTCGCCCACTTCTTTATCTATTATATATGCAAAGAGATCATAATAATTTACAATTAATAATTCTATAACAACATATTTACATTATCTGCTCTAATTTACAAACTGTTTATCATATCAGTAATCTGTAAGTAGGTTTTAGCATCTTCTTAAATTGATTATCTTTTGTTGTTAAGTTTGGATAACCTTCTTCCCAATGATTCAAAGCCATTTTATTACAGTCAGCAGTTATTATTTTATAGTATTTAACTCTATATTCACAGCTTATTACATTACTTAAATCAACTACAGTATTTTATAAAATTGTTGATGCTATATTATTCAACTCAATATAACAATCGAATTTCATATAAAGCTGATTTATTCAATTCATAAGAAACAACCATCGTATCCAATAATAATTATGGGAAATCCCTTTATTTGATAATCAAAAGTAGATGTTCGAGTAAGATTTTATCATGTAACACCAATACTATTGTTGTTAGTTAATTTGACAAACGTGCTTTTGTTTCAATAACCTTGAGAAAATAAGAATTTTTTTTAAATTAAAATACTATGAGAGAATCTAGAAATTATACATGAAAATTTTCTGTACTTTTAATGTATTTATGTTTATAATTAAACATTGCATTATACGCCTTTAACTGAGTCTATATCCATATTAGAAACATGAAATCAAAACGTTTCATTTTTTCTTGCAGAAGTTTTATTTTATTAAACATTTATAATTGATTGTTTAGAAGCATTTTTGATTCATATTTTGAAATAAAAAATTATTTTAACCTTTCGAGAAAAGGGAAAGGTTTATGTTGAATAAGATTTCAAAACGAGATGCTCAAGGTTAATTACGTTCAGAAGATACGTGTACGAAGATTAAAACATCCTAAACTTGTCCATTGTGAAATATTACGGAAACAATACTATAGTTCAATGATAATGGAATACATTATAAGAAAGGAATAGATAAATTTTTCTGTAATTGAGTAAAAAACAATGAAATTAGTTGTCACATAATGAATAATTTTAAATTTATGAGGAAGTGTTTATCGAGAATAGATAGTATAGAATTAGGATGCCACAGAAGGCTGAATCATTAATTTTTTGATAATGTAGCAATCATTCTCAATCTTTTATATTTTCATAATATCTATTAAAATTCTAAAAATTTTTGTGCTACAAATGATAATGATTCTCATAGATGGAATTGAAATGACTTCGGAATAAAAAGCATTATTTTTTTATTTTTCATTAATTTAAGAAATAATTTACGCATATATAGTAAATGTCTGTAAATTGAAATATATATATATATATATTGATTGGATACAAAATACATCACAAAGTCAGCATAATTGTAAGCAAATTCATTCATACAATAGAATTCATGCTTTATATTTATGAATATAAATTAATTAACATTTAAATTCTAATATTCAATGTGAAAGCTGAGCTTGAATATAGTTCTGTCATATCTAATGTAATTTTAATTAATTTTAAATGCAAATTAGGGCCGAATTACAATTTGCATTTAGTTTTAATAGAAACACGGATGAAAAAACCGGTTTCAAACAAGATAAGTATGGTTGTATTGAAATAGTGTATAATAAAAATTACTTGGCTTTTTCAATTAATCATTAAAAAGTCTATACTCTTCGTAATTCTTTCTTTTCAAAATATCTACAGATTTTGTTTTTGAAATTGATCTAGCAATTTCCCATTGCACAAAAGTTTTATTATTTAGTTCTTTCGAGGAATGAGAAATCATCAAGCAAAGTTTCTTGAACTGAAAATCTGACTTCTAATTTTCGCTTTTGAAATTTCTAGGAAAGCATTAACGGAAACCAACGATCGTTGACAGAAACTTATGCAAGAATCGTGTTCAATATTCATAATTAGATCTTGAATCAATCTTACATGTCAACTTATTCGTTTCGTAACAAAATTTCTTAGAGATGGAAATGCATTCATTTATATATTTTTAATCATTAATTCAAATTCGTATACTTTTGTAATTTTTTTCGATAGCACTGCAATAGTAGTCTATTATGATTTTATAAATTTGAATTTAACTCATTATGTTGTCCAAAAATATTAGTTAAATATGCAAAAATTATCAATCACAACTCAATCAAAAATAATAAGAAATATCAAATTTTGAATATATATACAGTATGAGCCAAGATAAACCAACCCATGTTGGGTTTGGTTATCTTGCCCACCCTCTATATATATACTCCGAAAATAATACAGATTGAAAATATTCTATACTAATACAGTGCTTTCCATGGGAGAAAAGATGATTTAACTTCAAAGCTATCCTACTTCAATATACAAAAGAATATTATTATTCAAAAAGTTAGTTAAACTCGATCATTAGACCTTTTCGTTACTATATCTGAAGTTATATTTAATAATATAATTTTACGTGCTATTTTGATAAATGCCACATAATTTTATTATTAAGCCATTAATAATAAAATTAAAATATTTTAAACTTTATTTTTTTAGAGATCAAAAACATAACGGTTAAATAAAAATGTTAATTTATTTTATTAGGATTAAAAACTCCTCTCATTCCATTTAAAAATGACTGTCTAATTTCTAATATTTAGTCATAAAATATTAGTTTCAAATATTTGTTCTAGAATGCACAGTTTTTATCTTTTGAATATTGTTCTAGGATTACTTTATATAATCGATTAAATTGTTTTAGTTTAGTTTGAGTAAGGCGCCTTATAGTACAAGGGATGTACAGTGTGTCCCAAAAGTCTGGAATTATAGAGAGTTATATAGAACATATTTGAAATGATCCCCGTTATTTGTAACACAGATCCAGTCGATGTGACATCCATTAACAATCGGTTGACGATGGCTGATAAGGGTGCGTAATTTTAACAATCTACATGAAAAGAAAGGAAATGAAGGAATTCTTTTTTGGTCAACAGATGACGCCACTTTCCATTCTGGAAAAATACTAACTAGCGGGGCAAAACAATCCCTTCCACACGCTGCGCACTCCTTTGGAGGACAGGTACCATGGGCTGGGCCCAGACCCCATGATAAATATTTAAGGGATGGAGCCCCGAGAATCGAGTCCGGGTCCTCCAGAGAGGAAAGCCGAAGCGTTTCCACTAGAGATGTGCGATACAAAACAAAATATCGTATCGGAGATATTCCGATACGGATTTTTAAACGATATTTAATATCGCGATATTTTAGGATGATATCGAAAATATCGCCATATGATATTATGGGAAAAAACGAACAATAATTTCCTTTTAAAACTCATTTATTTGCCAGATGTGATTAAAAATCACTGGAAATTTGATTCTATTGTTGATTTCAGCATCAAAATCGTTGAAATTAATTCAGGCTTCAACCTGCTTCTTTTTGCACATACCACTGCACCTGGCTTACTAAACAAACGTTCAGCAAGCACTGATGCGGTTGATATAATCAAATATTTCAGTGCAATCTTTGATAAATTTGGATAGCAAAAATTTGCACTTATCCAATATTTTATTGGATCTTCATGGAGATCTAATATTCCTGATCCAAGTAATGGAATAGTTCCGTATTCATCCCTCCAATTGTTTATTGTCCAGCTGTTATTTTTTCAATCAATCTGTTATGATAATCCCAGTAGCTGGGAATTTTGTTCCCTTCAAGCAAAATTATTTGTTATGTTGTTATTTTATATTATTATTAATTTATATTATTATTTTATATATATTGTTATTTTGTTCGAAATCGGCCATTATCTTTAACCAAGTCTTTAATCGATATAATTTAACCAAT
>AYEL01062952.1:0-19144 GCA_000484575.1 Olivierus martensii
ACTGCCGCTCATTACTGAGCGACCGGACAGTCCCCGAAGGGATCGAAAACTCGACGGTTTTCTCACATCAAGTTCTCCCAAAAATGGGAAATCCTTAGGACATCAAAGCTCGGGCGCAACCGCCGCGAAAATCGCGACAGCCCGCAGGAAGGTCGGAAGAGTAAAGTATACCCGAACCTTCCACAAAAGCAGAACCCTTACTAATAATGCATTCCCTAGGAAGCAAGCTTCCCCGGCCTCTGGTAGAACCCAATCAGCCCGAGCAAGGCCAACTCTCGGGTGGGCACCGGAACAGCTTCTATCCCTTCACCATTCATCCCTTCGGACCGGTACAACGCCTTGGGATTGGGACCCTTATAGAGAACTCGTACCTCACGCAGGGCATACGTCGGACCAATTCTTAATCCCGGATCCGCAAGGACTCGGACAGTCGAGTGAAGAACTACAGAGTATCCATCAGCGAAGGATGGGTGCAGCCATTCTCTACCGACCCTATAGGAATTTCTTCACTAAGGCAGCAAACTGGAGGCCGGGATATGGGCCTTTCCCAGGCCGACCAGTTGTATTGCTGCTGGATCTCTCTATAGAGTCAATCGAGATCCGAGGGCGAATTATCCGACTAGGACTTCCCACGGCTTGTCTACTCGGGGGAATCACTTCCTTTCGACTCGCCGCGGACACACCAACGTCTGCACACACCCGTCGGAGGTGTGGGGTCGTCTTCGCCAGAATTTCGCCTAGCATTTGGCAACCTCTTAGTTTCTTCCTGTCACTATGGGCGTATCGGCCCGGATATACCAGATGCAGGCATAGTGACAGCCGGTAAGCCCTCTCGCCACGTCAAGGCGGGCGCCCTCGAGAGGGAAAGTGGCAACATTCGGGTTAAAATTAAAATGGGACAATTGTTATTTTTATTACTGTAAGATAACATTGATGATCAATCATAAATATGAACTGTGAACGCAGCAGACTTTCATATGTACTGCACTCACGACTGCACTTCACTAATATCAAACTCACTGAGAGACGGCATAGGAGTGCCAAAGCAACAAACTCGTGCAATTTCGGATTTACTTGAGTATAATTGGTTTAAAAAACCGCGATAAAGTGAATCAATAACAAATATATAGAATTCGAAAAAACTGCGTTATACTGAAACAGTGTTAAACGGAGCAGCGTTAAGGGGGTCTTACTGTATTAAGAAGTGAGTGCATTTCAAGCCTTATCCAGGCTGCCAACATCCATCGAGGGAACTCATTTTCAATTTTAAGCTTCTTTCCATTTTTTGAGATACAATATATTGGAGCTCTTCAAAGAACCTACAATAGGCAGCATTACACAAGTTGTATGGGATTCAATGAGTTGGTCCCGGAACTCTCCTGAAAAGATCTAGAAATATGAGACCTGAAATTAAATTCACATAGGGAATAAGTGCAACCCATTACCATATAGTAATTATAATGATCTCATGGAGATAGCCATCAGAGTATAGAGGATTATAACTAATAAGATGGATTCTGACCTTTTATTTAAAGTTTTGAAATAAAGAATTCAGACTGGATCTCTGAATTGAAAGCCAAAACATTTTACACGCGACCAATAAGACCAAATATTAAGAAACAAAGAAATTTTAAAATGCACGAAAAATGTACAGTACATTTTTTTTGATTTTCATGACATTTCATGAAGTTTGCACTCATTATAATACATTGATTTTCATAAATTAAGGAGCAAATAGAAAAATCATAATAACTGAAAAAATATAATTTTTTCAAAAAATTTAGTTAAAATATTTGTTATATTTTATTCATTAAAGAAAGAGAAAAATAATTGAATTTAAATCATTTAATTTCTTCAAAAATTAGAATACTCAAAGTATGATCAAAAAGGGTGTTTGAAAATGAAATAACCAAAATGTCTTAATATGGAGTATGTCACTCCTCACAGCAATACAGGATTTGCAGCGATGTTTCATACTGTTTATGATATTGCCTATCAATTCAGTTGCTAGCTGTTTTTGCAAAACTTCTGTGCTTCCTAAGATCTTGAGACGAGAATCGAAAAGCCTTGAGTGTCCCAGATATGCTCAATAGGGTTAAGACTCAGGAGATCTGGTTGGTGAATTCATATGAACAATGGTTTGATCTTGAATGTATTTTTGTATCATTCTGGCATTGATGCATACGAGGATTATCGTTCTGTAGAATAACGGATATTCCAATTGTGCTGAACGGATACTCTTAAACGCTTTATAAACGCGTTTCAACTTATATAGATAAAACCTACGATCTAGATAAATTTTATAAAGACATAAGGTGCCATATACGGACGAACAATGGGATAAAAGACTTCATCCCTATATTTTTGGCATTCATATTTTCCTCTAAGAAGCATATACAGATCTGAGTGGTCGCCTAATGAAATGTCATCCAAAACCATCAGGCTACTTCCACCATAGGTGCTTATTTCTTGAATATTAGAGGAAAGGTAGAATATTCCTGTTCTCTCCAGATCAGAGTGTCTGGAGTCACAATGTAAAGCAGATCTAAACTCTTCTGTAAAGAGTACAGATTTCCATTGTGTTTCAGTCCAATTGACATGATATTTTGCCCATTTCAATTGTCCCTCCTGTGACAGAGTAAAAGGAACGTAGACTGCTAGTCGTCTAATATATAGACCTTCGTGAAGCCTTCTGAGCAGAGTGAAAGTCGATATTAGGTTCCTGTAGCTGCCTAGTGAAAGTAGATACTAAATTCCTGTAGAAACTATCTACCGTGTTATAGGAAGGATACCTGTACTCTATAAAGTGCAAAGTGGAGTCATCTGTTAATAAAAGCTTTATTGTAACTAAATTTTTCGGGCCGAAAAAATAATTTATTATTATTATTAATTATATTATGGTGGATATTTAAAGTGATGAATTTTTATATTTTTGTTGTAAACTGCGCACAATGATAGGTTTACATTTGTGTTTGTCATCTACCACAGTCTCATTGATTTAATTAATTTCAACTATACATTGGAGAAGTACACGAGTTTCCATAAATTCAGGAACAAATAGAAAAATGATAATAATTTTTAAAATATATATAGAAATTCACGAAATTAATGTATATTACATAGAGTGCAACACTGAATGAAAATAAAAAAAACAAATCTATTTCTGTGGTCCTTGGTATATATAAATCAGCTGCATCAAAAGAGTCGCTATGTAAAAGACTGCTCGCCAATTCGAGTTTGAGACGTGAAAGAAGAAAATTCAAACAGAAAAATTTAGAATATGATTAGTATACGTCATTTAATTGATGAATTCAGATAGAGAGCAATTAGGAAGACAAAGTCAGTCAGAAGTAGCCAGATGATTAAATGTTGTTTTTACTGCGGTTCACAGGTTTTGGAGCGAGTTTCAAAATTCCCTAACCGATTTCAAAGATACAGTGGTGAAGATCAAAGGTTACTAGTGCAACGGACGATTAATAGTCTCGATTATCGAAGGAACAGGGTCGCAACATCAACACATTTGCTGTAAGCATCCTCTAGCTGCAAGCACGGGCTGATCAGCCCGTGCTTGCAGCTACAGGAACCTAGTATACTCAGTCCTCGATTTACACGGTAGATACGTTCCTGGAAAAATCGTGCAAACCGAAACCGTGTAAAACGAGATGCAGAATTCATACAAAATAGAAGGATATGTTCAATTAAACTGTAAACAGTGTAAATCGATCTAAAGAAGATAATGAAAAGTCGAGGATATGTTCTTTATAACCGTGTAAAATGAGATAAGGATTAAAGGAAAAAAAGGGGATTGGTTCATTAATTTTTAGAGACAATTTAATGCTTATACTTTTTCAATTTATTTTTGAAAATGAAAACAAACATTAATTAACATCGAATACGGTACAAAAAAAATTAATAATATTCCGTACAAATAAAAACAATAAAAGCATTCAAACATAAATAGGCGAGCTGCAAGCGTGAGTTGAGTTTAGTTGAACTGCGAGACTTGGACAGTAAAAGTTAATAGTGAGCGATAAATTGTGAAAACGAAAGTGGACTAAGAAGAACTGTGAGTTATTCTGAATTAAAGACATAAATTAGTGTTGTATGAGATAATTATCGGATTTTGTATTGAATTTAGTTATAGTGAAACAAGATTATTTTGTTTTGTGTGAATAAATTGGACTATACGAAATATAGCTGTATTCACTCTTTATTAATCTCTACGAACTCGTAAACCCACAAAACGTGACAATATGATACTATTTTAATTTATAAATAGCATAATGCAAAACAATCAAAAATAAAACCCCAAAAAATTTTTTTGTTTTCATTTACAAACCCTGTAAAAGCGAAACCGTGTAAATTGAGTACTGTGCAAATCGGGGGCTAGGTGAATCTATTTTCACTGTGCTCAGAAGGCTTCACGAAGATCTGTATATTAGACGACTAGCAGTCTACGTTCCCTTTACTCTGTCACAGGAGGGACAATTGAAATGGGCAAAACTTCATGTTAATTGGACTGAAACACAATGGAAATCTGTACTCTTTACAGAAGAGTTTAGATTTAATAATAGATTATAAAATAATAAATTTTCAAGTAATGAGAGAATTTTAAAAATCTGATAAAACTTACTTTATTACTATCATTTTTAAAATACATTATTACTTTTAAAAATCATATTTAATATCACTTTTTTATAATGAATTTTTAATATAATATAGTACAATTGAATTTATATTAAATTATATTAAAATTCAAATATATTTACATAATTAAAAGGATTCAATTAAAGCTGAGTGTAAAGTCCCACAAACTATAAAACTAATATAATCGAGTTTCGTTTTAGTTAATTAATAATTACCCATTTTTTGTATTGTATGATGTGATGATGACGCATATTTCATTCATTATACAGTGTTCGATTTATTATCTTTAGTATACAGTATTTAATGGCTAAACGTTTCAAAATTTTATACTGTCTTAATAATATAAATCACCTTTTATTTTGCGTATTTTTTTAGAATCAATTCTCTAAAATAGGCCAAGGATATAAGTTATGCATTTACCTTGGTGTGTTGAACATAAAAGTCCTGACATTTTTATAACCTGATCTTTATACCTAATTAAAATTAATGAAAAATGTCACCTATATTATCATAATGATATATTGTGCATCTTAATATTATGGGATTGATTATGCATTACTTTACTCCGAGAAGATAATTTACTAACACTATAGAATGATCCTTATCATAGTATAAATATAATATATTTTTGAAGAATAAACTAATGTTTATTGTATTATTTTTATTTGTAAAAAAATTAATGTCAATATCTATATATTGATATATTAGATGGTAATATTTTTATGAATAAATATAATAAGGATTAATTCATAGTATTTAGTTTTACCTTTTTTAATTCTCAGCACTAGTTTTTTGAGACATCAAAAAGATATTTTGGTCAATTCGTTATAAATATTCTGTATTTTAAGATTAATTTAAATATTTATATAATTTAAAGCAAAAATAATTTTATTTCTATTGAATTTAATTATAAATTTTTAACAGTTCCATTTTTTTACAGAAGCTAGAATGTATTTCGGTCATCCGACAGTGATTACAGAGGCTAGAATGCATTTCACAAATGTCTTCAGCTATCTTCAGAGAACCCTAACAGAACATTAAAAATACTATGGCCAGCCCGATACAAACATGTTAAAACTTACATTTGTAATTATAAAGAGTCTCATGAATATTTTTATCTATATACAAAATTTATTTCAAAAGCAATCAACCCATATGTTGCTTTTGAAATGAATTTCATTAATCCATATATTGGAGATAAAATAATATACTCCTCAATGAGATATATATGAGAAAATTATAAAAATTGAAAATAAATTAAAAAAATTATGTATAATAAGCAAAAAACAAATTAAGTGCGAAGAATGTACGAATTGATAGTAATTGTAGTTATAGTTGGAAGGTTCTGATACTATAAAATATTTCATTCTTTAACCACAAGCTTCATAATAAAGTAAAACTTCTTAATCAGATTCAAAAGTATAAATTACAAAAAATTAAGAGAAAAAAAATAATAGTCTTGATGAATTAATTTAATAAATGAACTACTGATTTGTCGTGCTAATGCCATTGACACGTAAATAGTTAAAAATGATTGATCTTATCATATATATAGTGGTGTCATTCAAAATAATTAATAACTAATTCTATTTATTTTTTCTTGAAGGAATATAATTTGCAACTAATCATAAAATAACATTAAAAATAGGCATATAATTTCTATATAAAAAAGTTATTTTAATACACATTTTAATTTTTGTAATATGTTTGAGCAAAATTCAAAACAAAGGATTCGTAGTTTCTATTTGAATCAACTACAGTGGTCGCCGGTTATAACGCGGGTTTGTGGGATGGTAATCCGACCCGCATTATAAGACAACCGCACTATAACTGACGACTTCTCTTATTTTCTAATTTAGTGATTCTAAATTAGAGAATAAGAAAAAGCCGTCCAATTTATCCAAGAAGATTCGTAATCTTCCTTCTTTTGCAATCGATCCTCGTATTGTTCCTTCCGGAATATACAATTCCCGTTTTATTTGTGCTTTTGAGATACCACTTTTCACTCGATCTATTATGTTTAGTTTCTCTTTAATGGTATACGATTTTCTTTTATTGTTTACCATTGTCCATTAAATAAATTAAATGTTATTAAAACAATAACTATATTTGTAACAATAACTATATATGTGTGTGGCACGAATTATACAAATAATTCGTCATAATGATGAATAATTGAATAATTAAAGCTGGTTTATAGTCCTACTCCGGCGTGGAGTTACAAGGTCGCTAGCCGGCGTTGGAGTTTCAAGCTAGCGTCATGGTTTATAGTCAAACTCCAGTCGACGCCAACGCCATCACTAGCCTCTACGCTGGCCTCCATCGAGAGTTGAAAGTTTTTCTACTTTGGAGTTGGGAGTTGAGTGACGCTATACCACAATCCTTTGTGAAGAGCAAACATGGAGTCAAATCATGCAGTCGAGTGGACGTAGAGAAATTTATCGAGGCCGATAAAGCTCATCCAAACATTTTAGATTTTAAATTCGAATTTATAGAATTTAAATTAACAGATTTGTATTGTTCCTTTTTGATTTGTAGCCACTGAAGATGGAGCTTAAGCCATAGTGTTTTTGGAATCTTTAATAAAAGTTTTTTTTTCACGCTTTATAAAAGCTTTGTAGGTAATTTTATAAGTTATTAATAAAGTTTATTTATTTATAAAAGAATTTTTTAATGGCTAAAAGTTAATTTAATACAAAGTAACAAAAACACTTGATTTTAAAACTTTAAAAAAACTTTAATTTCATGCATTTTAAAACATTTAAGTATACAAGGAATTAATTTTTATTAATATTATTGTCATTGCAATGCAGAGGAATTGCTAGAAAAATATTCGGTAAAGTTTTCACTGACATCAAAGACATAACTTGTTTTTTTCTTTAATTTTCGAAGAAGCAAGATAGAAGCATAACTCTTCGTAATGGGATTTTATAAATGAAAAGAAGACTGCGCAATCTCGGTACTTTGAATGATGGGAATTCAGCGTCGAAAGTCAGCTAAAGACATTGGCAGTTCATAGTCCAACGCTAACGTCAACCAAACGTGGCGAATCGAACGGAACTCGGCTTGCTCCGCGCAGCGAAATCTACGCTGGAGTCGGACTATAAACCAGCCTTTAACGTCATCAATTACTGACATCGAAAAAGTTCGTCCGTATGATGTAATACTGGATGACGTCCCAGAATTCTATCGGAATAAGACATCTATATGCCGTTGCAATGACGTCACAATAGTTCCGATGTATGAAGTAGTGATGTGTGACGTCACAAAATGTCAGCATGTATGGCATCATTGTGACATAGTAATGCCATTATTTTATGTAAAAACGGACATCACAAAAAATAGCGTCGGAGCGTGTAACATCATTGTGGTGTAGCAATGAATGCTGTCATAAATATTCCGACGTACAACATAACAATGGATGATGTCCTGGAAAATCATTAGTGTGTGACGTCAAAACAGTTCTGACCCATAACGTAACAATCAATGATGCCCCAGAACGTCACCAATGTGACATCACAGTAATTCCAATGTGCGATGTAACAATGGATTATGTCCCAGAACGCCATGCTTATGGTGAGGTCAGTCGGAAAGTTGAAGTATGGAATTCAATGGACCGGGATCGGACCTCTTCTGGAAAACTGGAGGCAGTCCGACTCTCCAGGTTGCTAATGTGAGAGGATCCCACATCAGCAACCGTCAAGTAGAGGTGCAGAGAACATATGGTTATAAATTATTTTTATTTGGAAAATAGGTTAAAATAGTTAAGCCTCCATAATTTTAACTCATCATTTATTATACGGCAAAATGTTAAATATAAAAATATCGATATTTGGATTATTTTACAGATTACTCCTTAAGCAAATATTCTTAAAAAATTTTGTGTTTAAGTAAATTTCCTATAAGGATATTTATATCTCTTGAAATAAAATTAACATAGTTACCTATTTAAAATATTTTAAGAATGTGCATTGTCGTTTTTATTGATTTAATTGGTAACTTAGAGATAATTCTTCTTATATAGGCTGTGTTCGAAGTATCAAGACTACTATTGCCAAGACTGTTTCTATAAAGAGTATTAATCTTAAGTATTCTCAAAGTAGTGTTAAGAGAGATTGACATTCGAATACCATTAAAGTACTCTAGTCAAGTTTACGTTCCTTGGTATCAAATTTGAATATAATTTAATGTATTAATCTTAAGTATTCTCAGTCAAAGTAGTATTAAGAGAGATTGACATTCGAACACCATTAAAGTACTCTAGTCAAGTTTACGTTCCTTGGTATCAAATTTGAATATAATTTAATTCGTTATGATAAATAAGTAGGATTCTTCAGAAAATATACAAATAATAAAAGAATGATGATAATTAAAACTATAATGATGCTATTGAAAAATATCAGAATGAACTAACAACTTTATTAATCTCACTCAGTTGACATTATAAATGATGATAAACTATTTAAATATTATATATATATATATAAGTGGGTGATCGGTTAACGAACATAATCCGTTCCAAGACAGTGTTCGTTATCTGATTTAATTGGTAACTTAGAGATAATTCTTCTTATATAGGCTGTGTTCGAAGTATCAAGACTACTATTGCCAAGACTGTTTCTATAAAGAGTATTAATCTTAAGTATGGTAAAATCTCTCTCTTAACCTTCTTTAATAAATCTTTGATTTGTTTTACGTTGTCTCCGAGTTCTTATCTTCTTTAATAAATCTTTGATTTGTCGAGTTCATTTCTAACCTTTAATAAATCTTTGATTTGTTTTACGTTGTCTCCGAGTTCATTTTATGGGAAAAATTACTGTTCTCCCATCCTTACCCATAAGTCCACCGACGTTTGACTTACTCATAGGTCCACCAACATACAAGGCCTAAGCATATCATTCCTTCTTCCATCCTTACCCATAAGTCCACCAACGCGCAAGGTCTAAACCTGTCATTCTCGTCCTTACCCATAAGTCCACGAGCGCGCAAGGCCTAAGCCTGTCATTTCCATAAGTCCACGAATGCGCAAGGTCTAAGCCTGTCATTCCGTTAGGTTAGTTAAGTTGTCTCCAAGTTCATTTTAATCAGGAAAAACTACTGTTCTTCCATCCTTACCCATACTCCACGAACGCGCAAGCCTAATCCTGTCATTCCGTTAGGTTAGTTAAGTAAGAGCGCGCAAGGCCTAAGCCTGTCATTCCGTTAGGTTAGTTAAGCTGAACGTGCAAGGCCTAAGCCTGTCATTCTGTTAGGTTAGTTAAGCCCAGGAAAACTACTTTTCTTCCATCCTTACCCATAAGTCCACGAGCGCGCAACCTAAGCCCGTCATTCCGTTAGGTTAGTTAAGCCGAACTATCCTCATGGCTGCTTTTCTTCCATCCTTACCCATAAGTCCACGAGCGCGCAAGGCCTAAGTTGTCATTCCGTTAGGTTAGTTAAACCGAAATATCTTCATGGAATATATTTATCTGGAGGCGGCCACTTATAGAGCCACCATTATCAAAGGCTGACCAACACCCATGATGGAGTCAACCGGAAGGATGACTCCATCCAGAATTTTTCCAGATCCCTCTTGAAAAATTGGAGGAGTGGGACCCCCGGATTCTCCAGAATGTTAATCCACAGCTTTACCACGCAGCCATCGGGCTGACCTGTCATTCCGTCAGTTGTGGGTCCCACAGTTTGTTCTGTGAAGTGTTCGTTATCTGAACATGTGAGATCACAAGTCCCGCAGTTTGTTCTGTGAAGTGTTCGTTATCCGAACATGTGTTCGTTAACCAATGAGGTGTTCGTTATCCGAACATGTGTTTGTTAACCGAACATAAAAATCGGGAAAAACCACTGTTAGTTCCATGAGGTGTTCGTTATCTGAACATGTGTTCGTTAACCGAACATAAAAATCTTTAAAAAGTGTTCGTTATCCGAACTGTTCGTTAACCGATCATCCACTGAATATATAAAAAAGGTTAATTGGATATAATTTCAGATTCATTTGTAAAATAATTTGTTTTTACTTATTCTCCATATGTATCTATCAAAAAATATATATTGTAGACTATTATAGCGCTTTCTATAATAAAAAAGATAGAAAGCATTTTTTTCATATTTTACGCCCTTTTCCAACAGGGAGATTACTAAGGGGGCGGAGTCAATTCCAACCACGGGCTGCACCCATACCCGTGGAGAGGGGCCGGAGGGTGAAGGACGGGGATCACCGGGCCGGGACCAGACCCGGGACGCGAATCCGGGTCCTCCTGTGTGGTATGCCGACAGCGTTACCATCGGCCATCCGGTCGCCGCGCCAGATAGAAAGCATTAGAAAGTGAAAACTGGACATATAACTGTAATGGATTCCACATATTAGCATTTGGAATCTATTAGTTTTATTTGTCCAATTTTAATGTTAATTTAATCAGCATAGATATCACGATGACATCACATGACCGCAAAGATGACAGCATCATGACAACACACTTTGTCATGTCATCATTATATCATAAATTATAGATGTTTTGTGACGTCATCCATTGTTACGTTACGATGAAGTCACATTTAAAATGTGAAATCATTACTATAGATATTGACAATAGACGCGAAAGGAAAAAAAATCAGTTAAGCCATATACATGATTTTTTCTGCTAACAGAAATCAGATAAGTTATATGTTGCTCCTACAGTGCTAACATTTAGTACCATCTATTGGCAATAATATAAATAAAAATTAATTTTATCCTGCAGGATAAAAACGATTCTGTATGATTAAAGTCTGCGGCGTCGAGATGTCTTCTTAGTAAGAGAATATCACTACTGAATTTCATAAAAATTTGGTAATTAATTCAAAATTATCAGTGAGGGACAAACAATGATTCTGGGGTTCTTTTTGTTAGTTTATCTAATGTTTATTTTGTCAGATAGACTTGGTATAGATTCTATGGCAGAAATAAGTTTCAGTATTTTTTTTATTTCTCAGTTCAATGCAGAGACAGACAGTTAGCCTGATCTTGTAACTCTACATTACTTTCGGAAGTAGATTAACAAGAAATTCCAGAAAGAACTAAAATTGCCTACTTTTCGAAGTTGTCATTTATTTCATTTATTTAACAATTGGGATTCATTAGTTCCACTGACATGTCAAATTTTAACGTTAATTTAATTAGTATAGATGTCATAATGACATCACGTCGCTGAAATAAATTGGTCATAAATTATAAGTATTTTATGACATCATTCATTGTTACCCCACAATGATGCCACATCAGAATTATGACGACATTATAATAGATATTGACAATAGATGGCACTGGGTTAAGGAATAGGTAAGCTATATGTTATCCATACACTGCTAACATTAAACATCATCTATTGGTAATAATATAAATTTAAAATTTTAATAAAAATGAAATTCTATCCTGCAGAATTAGTCGAATCCAAGTGACTGGATTAAATCTGTGATTGTCGCCATCTACAAAGAAAAGGGATGAGAAAGGTGAATGCAAGAATTCTAAGGTATAAGTTTAATAATATGTAGCTGGGAAGATATTTTGGTAAAATTGTCATTAACAGAGTGAAAAGAGTCACTGATGAGAGTATGACTGATGACTACGTGCAGTGTGGCTTCAAGGGTAGAAGAGGATGTGTGATCATATTTTCTCAATGCTTATGATTGTGGAGAAGTATCTCTGTGTGAGAAAGAAGGTATTCTGTGCTTTTTGTAGAACTTTAGAAGACATAATCTGTAGAAAGTGCTAAGAGAATGTAAGGTGAATGAATAGCTGCTTGTGGGCATTGAAAGCAATGTATGTTATCAGTTCTGAAAATGTGAGAATAAATAAAGGCATGTCACCATTGAAGACGGGGTGAGACAGGGATATATGATGTCCCCGTAGTTTTTTAATGTATACATATATGGGAAACTGTTGACGTGTTAAATTTTAATGTTATTTTGTTCAATAAAAACTTAGGAATGAATGTGGGTGGTAAGAGTATGTATTGTTTATTGTATGCTGATGACACTATTCTCTTCTCCGAGAGTGAACAAAGTTTGAGATGGTTGATGCACAATTGAATGAAGCATGTCAGAGGAAATAGATAAGAATAAATGCAAAAAACTCGAAAGTATATGTGTTAAAGTGGAATAAAGAATATATAAGATGTGAGGTTGAGCTGAATGAGGTGAATTTGAAATAGCTGAATGAATTTTTATACTTAGAAAGTATGAGTGAAGGAGGGCCGCATTGATGATGAGATTATGAGAAGAGTAAATGCTGGATTAAAAGTTGTGGGTACATTTGGAAGGTATACGAGGAATGAGAATCTGTCAAAGAATGCTAGGATGGGTGGATATATTAGTGTGCTAGTTCCAACATTGATGTATGCAAGTGAGATATAGAAAGCGTTTGAGTGCAGTGGAGGTGAGATAATTGAGAGGTGTAGCTGGAGTGAAGAGATGTGATTATGTTTCGAATGACAAAATACGAAAGGAATGTGATTGATGTATTAAGTTAACTTAGAGATAGTTTGGTCATGTGGAGCGAATGAGTGAAGAGCAAATAACAAAGCAAATATATGTGTAGATGTGTTGAGGGCAAATGTGGGTGAGGAAGATCAAGAAAAGAGAACAAGTGTATGATCTAAGGAAATATGGTTTCAGACGGACAAGTATGAAAATAAGAATGGCTGTAGAGGAAGTTGATTTTTTCCTATTTATTTTTCTTCTTTATTTGAGTATTGTTCATCTCTTACAAGGATAAGAGTTTGATGTTTTTGTAGGATTAATCGATCCTATAGGACAAAAAAGGTTGCGACGTTGAGGAGTCATTTAATGGAGAACATTACTACCGAATTTCATAAAAATTTACCAATTGTTTCAAAAGTTATTAGTGGGGGGACACAAACATTAATCCAACAGATATTGGCCCTTTCCTTCTTATAAGCCTCCATTTCCTTCAGAAAGTAGGCTAAAAAGGTGTGAACCAAACATCATTTTAGCACAGTCAAAGATCCAAGAGTGCGTCATAGCTTTTGACAGGTACAGATAAACAAACTGTGTTATATCAATAATATGGGAAACTGTTTTTCATCTGTAAATTCTTATATCCTTTTCGTTCCAAAACTTGTAAAATATTTCTGTCAGGAGTTTCAAGTAAAAAACGTGATATAAAAATTTTCTGATAAGAATTATTTATATTCAAATTTTTAATGTACAGTCTTCAAAAATATTACCACAATTTTCAACTGCATTTTTGTTTAAATTACTTCTGATCGCTCATAATTGACTTTGCTATTTAAAACGTAACTTTATTTTAGATGCATAAGTATTGTTTGATTAAACTTGAAGCGAAATTAGTACCAATATCACGTTTATTAAATGATAAGCCAGGATTCGTAAAACTATCTAAAAATAGAATATCTCATACGTATCACCTTTAGCGATCTTAAAAATTTCATCTAACAAAACGAAATTTTCATCTAACTTTTTTGTGATTCTGAAATTTAAACGATTATACAAATTCTTGACTGATTAATTAAAATATTAAATTTCCCATCAATATATATAAAGTTAAAGCTTCTAAACAATTGCTTCTATTATGAAATTTGATATCTTCAAAAGTGCCACGGAGAGCACTCGACATGGCATCAGTAATTTTAAGACAAATTTCATCGATTATTTCAGAAAATTGCTTATTACAATATAATATTAAAAGGATCATAATATTTGTCATTTTCATCACGAATGATATTATGAGAGACAATAAGAAAGTAGGAAATTTTTTAAGTTACATTACTTACATTTACATGCATCTCTGGTTTCTTTGAACATCTTAAAACTAATAGCTGATACATTAGAATTTGATAAATGTTAAAATGTGGATGTTATTATTAGTATAAGTTAATTTAACACTTCTTGGTTCAAAAGACGTACTACGAACGAAGCAAACTCCATTTTCATTGAAAAACCTCTTGACTTCTGCCATCTTGAACTTTGAGTTAAGAAATGGGGATAAGTTAATTGCCAACAGGCAGGAGGGTGTGTTCGTTTTCTTTGTCAATAATTTACTGAAACGATTATCTGATAAATAATGATTTGGTAAAATGATTTGTTTGATGATGATCAGTTTGATGTTTTGTTAATAAATAATGATTTGATGAAATTATTATTTGTTGATGATAAGTTGATATGTTGAATTAAAGAAAAATGGTGATTTAATGCTAATAAATTTGATGATATATGTTGATTTAAATGATATATATATATAAAAAAAATAATGAAATGATGATGATAGTGAAAAGATAGAATGAAATAATTGATTATTTGCTAATAATATGAATCTTGTAGTAAATAAAATAATAGAAAGTAAAGCGAATGAAATAATTTTAAACAATACTATTCAAACGTCGAATAAAAAACAACTACTAACGTAATTAATATGACAGGTTGCCAAGAGTGTCTCCTATTAATGTTGACTGGTGTCAGTCTGAACTGCCCGCATAGAGATATTTGTCTTCTTGCTAAATAAACAGAAGATAGAAAAACAGAGGAAAAAAGGAATAGATTATTTTCCAACAATAGGTAATTAAATTGCAATACAGAAAATAAGGTAACAGGAGAACTAGGATGTTTAGAGAAAGTGCACAGAATCGAGGAGTTAACTTGTTAAAATCGAACGAACGACAAATGTTAGACAGAGAGATAATTAGTCCTTCGAAAATGTAGGAGAAAAAATGAAACTGTGTTCCTTCCGGTCGGCGGCGTTTGACGAGGACGAAGGAGCAAAGATGTCATTCATCGAAAAAGAAATATGGAAGAAAGAAAGAAGATAAAAGAATAAATACCTTTCGCCCCACAACCCGGAATGGAACAGCTCTCTCTCAGTTCAAGAGTTAAGATTGTAACTCTCTTCTTATTTCGTATATAGCTCATTTACTTCTAGAGCTCATAATGTTAGTTGTATTTATCCTTTTGTTACATCATATTTTTATTGTTTTACTATTTTAATAAGTATATTAATTTTGTTTATTATCTTGATCTCTGAGTCAGTTTTCTTATCTTTGATCCCTGCACATACTCACTACCCTATTCGAAAATACGCTAATATTTCGATATACATTTTTTTTGCCATATACACCGGGATCCTTACAACACTTTTTAATTTTCACCCACATATACGAATTTCGAAACCAACTATAAAATCATTTGTAAAAAAATTAGATCGCATTGCGTCTTATGATATCGTACAGAGAGATATATAAAAATCACCAGTTTAAATGTCGTGTCAAGATATGCAGTATTAAATCACTCACACCGGTATGAAATTGGCCCCCACTTTTGAATTTTTGAACTTTTATTTTTGCAATCATTTTCATCTCGTTTGCTCCTTTTGCACTTTTAACATTTTCCACGCCGTTTTTTATTTTGCCTCTCTCTAAACATCCTAGTCCTCTTTTTTACACTTTTGCCGTTTAGAGTCCAGAATTAAAACATTATGTCAGATTTTACATTATCCCTTTATGCGAGTTTTTTTAATCATAAGTCTAGTCATTTTTATTTAATCTACCATTTTATATATATCTATATCTCAATACAGTACTTAATACCAATCAAGTTATTATAAACAAAAATTTATAAGTATTTTATGTATTAAAAGATATCAATTTATATTTATTAAACTGTGATTAAAAATGAAAATAAATAATATTGAAGTTTCTAAATTCTTAATCTTTAAATATTTTTCAATATTCTACTGTAATCTTTTGTTCTTTTATAAATACTCATTACCAGCATGATAAGTTTGATACCTTTATTCCTTTTCAAGATGGGCCAGAAGTGAGTAGACTATAATTTGTTGCCATAAAATTACAAATTGAAAATTTTTTGCTTTTTTATAAGTTTATGCATTATTACATTACTTTTGTGCATATTAAACGAAGGTACATACGTCGTTTTGAATTTATTATATTATCTTCTATTTGTTTTTTTTTTAGTTGTTTCTAAAGTCAAACTTGCTTGATACTTGTTTATGTTCAAGATGCTCAAATAAACTTTTGATCTATATGATTAAGATTGAAAAACAGAAAAAGTCTTATGAAGAGAATTGAGAAATATGAAACAATTCCCTTTATCCTATCCTGAAATATTCTGCATCTTCAGTGTGTCTTCACTGCAATTAGTCTGATATTTACGAAAAGATAATGAGAGTTGTACATTCTTACTTGAAAGAAAACTTTCAAATATAATGCACATGTAAATATTTCAAATAAATTTGCACTAAACTGATAACAAGGAAAATCTTTCTTAATAAGAAATTCTCTTATAAGTTAATAAAATTTTAAATTTAGTTAAACTTTAAAATTTTTATTTAATCTACCATTTTATAATGCGTATTCTTTTCTTATGTTCAATTAATTAATATAAATGGCCAATTTTTTCGGAAATATATTACATTATATAATAAATATATTTTTATAGAAAAACATCATATGAACACTATTCCTTACTGTTTCTATGGTTCTATATAATTACTTACAAAAATTTTTTGTTTTCTTTTTGATAAATATTATTGATTTTGATTTAGAAATCGTTTTTATATTCGTTTTTATAAATACGTTATTTATAATATTTGAACTCATATCGATATATTAGAACCTGTAGATAATTGTTTATTTAATAGTATATGAATTTCATTGCTATTTGATTTCATTCTATTTAAGTTTAGTAATTTTATATTTCAATAATATGCCATTTCTATTCTCATAATTGATGAGTAATGGAAGTTTTGTTTGCATATTGCCTTCTTTAAAGGTAATTTTAATACTAAATCTATTTATTCATTCTTGATTGTATTATTAATAATACCAATTCCATTTGTTTATATTTGGTATTACTATGACGGATTGCATAAACTAAAAGATTAAATTTAGTAATTATTAATAGGAGATAATGTATCTCATAAAAACTAATGAGCTCATAGATTTGTTTCAAGAATATCTTTGATTGCATTATCGATTTTATTTTCGTTAATTAGGATATTATAATTGCGTGACGATCAAATTACTATTCCAAAAAATAAGAATTTTATTACATTAAAGTTCGTTAGTAGTTATATCTTCCGGGGACAGTATCCAGAATAGAAGTGTCATGGCGTCGCCTCTATTTTTGTTTGGATGGACAGTACTGACAGCCGGCGCTGGCGGAAGAGCAGTTCCCTGAATAACAGTGATGACATCATACTGTTGTTTTTGTTGGGATGGCCAGAGGTACTGTCAGCCCGTCCGAAAAGCAGATCCTGAATAACAGTGATGACGTCACACTGTTGTTTTTGTTCGTATAGCCGAAAAACAAGTGTGCGATTGGAAGTATTACCGGTGTGGAAGAACGACAGCGGATATCGCACTATAATTAGCTTGTGGGGACTGTTGTTTTTGTTCAGATATTGTCACACTGCTATAATTGGATCAAAGTTGTGCTTGAATGAAGGTTCGGTGTTTAAAAGCGTCGGATCCATTTCGAAAAATATTGTTTTTAGCGCCTATTTTTAAATAAAAGTTATTTTTATTAGAGAAGGTAAATTAAGAGTTAAAGGGTAAAATGAGTTTTCCCAGACTTCATAGACTTGTGCTTGAAATATAGGTTCCATTTTACTTCGAAAAAAGATTTTTTATTAAACATGATTCCGATATTTCTATTTCAGCACTTTTATTCTAACATAAAAAATGTAAGTAAATTTATATTTCATTGTTTGAAAAAATTTTCAAAGTCAAAACATATATTTATGTTTTAACCACGAGTTCGGCTGTTTCTGATTTTTATATTTAACTAAGAATACAGTATATTTAATTCGCTAGAATGAAGCTATTTTCAGAGATAGTATAGAACTACATATTTTTCAAGTTAAAGAAGTTTAAATGACGAAATTCGATTCTTAATGATTTAAAATATAATCCAATAAAAAATATTGAAAGCAAACGTTTTTTAAGTAAATAAAATTACTCATTTGTTATAAAAAATTTAAAGAAATAAGTAAAAAGTATCAAAATTATATATTATAAAAATTATAATTTAACTTAATTTTGCCATTTAATATAAATAAAAAGAAATAAGAACTAAAATATTATGTTATAAACCAGATGCAAAGAAAATGGGATATAATTTTAAAATACTTATCCAAGTAAAATTTGTTGAGGTCCCGATTCTCAGTGCATTAATTATAATTGTGATAAATGACGGTTATTTTTTGTGTTCAAAATTCGGTAGAAATAATACAGATTCGCTAAGTTGTCACTGTTCAAAGAGATGTTATCTTGATTAAGAGAACGGATATTTTTCTGCCCAATATTGAAATGTCACGTGGTATGTGTAATATTAGTAACTAGTTATATTACAAAATACAAATAAATCTATATTTCACTGTTATAAAATAAAGTTAAAACATATTTAAATTATATATATTGACAAGAGTATTAATTTATATATTTAGCTAACTAAGAGTGTATATATATAT
>AYEL01062954.1:0-21481 GCA_000484575.1 Olivierus martensii
TTAAGACTATTAATTATTATATTAATTATTATTTTTAATAAATAATACAAAATATAATATGCAAAAATATTATTTTTATTATAATAAATTATTTTAATACTTTCGCGGGAAATTCAGACGCCATTTCTGATCTAGTATTTTCAAAAGAGGAAAATGGGAATTCATGGTTTAGCGAAATTAATTACAGATTATGCTCCTAACGCTGTTAAAGAAAATGAAATTAAGAATTATTTTGGTTAGTAAAAGTATACATCACCATGATTTTCATTTATTAAATAGTATAAGCGTAATATGAAATGCTAGAACGGCAGTCATTATTTCGCAGTCAAATAGGTACTGTCAATAACTTTGTATCAAATTACAATCGTAGTAATAACCAACGGTATCATATTGGAATACGGGTTGATTATATCACGCGGCATCACACTATACAACAGGCTTTTTTTAATGAATATATACATATATCCACCAGACTTCATTGTGGTCTCGAAATGTATGTACTGTATATTAAAAGCTGCAACCCAACACTCCTTTCACTGGCAGGTAATCAATCATTTTGCCAAAATATAAATCATATAAATTAATACTTGATAAAATTAAGAATCAATGCTTAGAAATTGAGTTAAATTTCATATCAATATAAATATATTGAATACAGTTACAATAAATTAAAGTGGTTTTGTTTTTCTATAATCGTAGTATCATTAATAATCTATAGCATTATATTAGATTCACATCGACATACTAAAAATGAAAAACATTGTTTAGATATCAGTTATGAAAGAAGAATTCTATACCATATGCATCCAAACAATGTTATATTTAGAGGGAAAAAAACATACTTTTCTAAATACACATGGTTTTATGTAACATCCAAAAATATAAGATGAGTAATGTTAAAGCAATGATTATTAAAGCATATGGATTATATTTGTATTTATAAGATTGATACCAGCTACAGACACAGAAACATAAAATACTTTCCATTAAGTATTAAAGGATTTTAACATAAAAGTACTTTAAGGTTGATTTCAGACACGTTTTTGGAATTTTCACTAATATTCACCATCTAATGGGAAATTTTATAAACATATGATTGTAAACAATGTGTAGTCAGCTATAATAATAATGGATGACGATTTAAAATACCATTTTTTTGAGTTATTTAAATTATTTCTAGTCAAGAACAAGTGAAATTGCAGGAGAGATTCTTAAATACATCCTTACAAATATTAAAAAATAAAAAAATTCTGCCATATTGTCAAAAAGGCTTTTATTTCTTTTCATCGATTTTAAATGCTGATAACTGTTTTCCCAAATATCTATTAGAATCTTGTTTAGAATATTTGTTTCTTCCATTGTCCAATTCATTCTTTTCGCCTTGTTTACTTTGCTTCTCGAAAGTCGATGTTGCAGTTTGACTTACTAAAGTACTTTAAGGGACAACTGTTAATTTAAAGTATTTTAACTCTTACAGAGGGCCAGACGTTGTCATCGCTGATTTTCTTCAAACTTGGCACATTAGTAGAGGATCATAGGTATAATAAAATCTTAAAGTAGTAAGTGCTTAAAGATTTTGGTCAGGAAATTGAACCCAGATCAGTTTCATTGATCAATAAGAGAATTTGATGACGACATTGTTGTCAAAAGTATGAATTAGGTATAAGTCAAGGATTATCTGTATTATGTTATATTGCTTTTATAAATTATGTTTGATATCTATTAAACATGGCATATTACACTATCCTTCCAATAAATTATTTCTGATGTATATATTTAGATTAATAATGTCTAGTTTGTTAACATTACTTTATTTTTTGATCTAACTGATAATGTTGGTAATGTGTTTGATGACATACGTTTCAAAGGCATATCTAATACCTGTTACAGACTAGACCGACTTAAAGTATTTTAAGGTCAAATTTAACGGAATAATGCTTTCCAGACACGAAATATTAAAGTACGTTAACAAGGAGAGGGCCAGACGTTGTCATCACCGATTTTCTTCAAACTTGGCACATTAGTAGAGGATCATAGGTACAATAAAATCTTAAAGTAATAAAGTGCAACTCTCAAGCATTCACGCAAAAATCTCAATTAAAGTTTTCTTTACATATATATAAATAATTTTAGCATTAATGACATATTCCGTAATGGCGTAGTTGTTAGCGTGGGCTTCTGTAGGCTAGTTGGCTTGCAGTTCAAGGCGCAGTAGAATTTTTTCTTTCCATGCTTTGCTGTTTTTTTTATATTTCTATATTTATATATAAATTATTCATTGAAGTAGTTCAATTGTACCTGAAGAATTTCTTGAAGATTCATTCTATATATATATATATTACAGTATATAATTTCATATATTCATTTATCTATTGTATAGTTAAATAATAATAAATTATAATTTTAATTCTATATATCTTATAGTATGCAGTTACTTAATTAAACAAAGTAGAAAAATTCTTATTGTTAGGAAGCTGCCTGGGCCCCTCAATCTTCTACAGGCCCCAGGAATTTGTCCCGACCCATCTCGGCGCCACTGTATGGGATAGTAGCAACTCGTCGAATTGCTACTATCCCATATGTAAAGAGGCTTCGAGCACAAATGGACTTATCAGATATCACCCAACGCATAGCGAATTACGACAATTAGAGAGAGAGAGAGAGAGATAAAGTGAGAAAGAGATCAAACAATAAATGAAAAGTAATTTTGTCAAACATAAGTATGACAAAAAAATTTGATTTTGCCTGAAGTTTTATTGTTAGTAACATTTTAATTTATTCACTTGAAAAAAAAAGGTACGTAAGGGAGACTTGAACTTACAACATTCAGTTCCGCAGGCAAGCACCTTAACCGCTACACTGCCACTTTATTTTATTATTTTAGTTATTATTTAATTAAAAATTAGAGGGCTTACTCATTGGTGTTACTTTTAGAAGTTGAAAAGAAGTAAGAATTAGGATAGTCCAGGACAGGTTACAGAGTCCCACCATAGGAAGTGTGGTGGGCCATTAGGGAAGAAAGAACAATCGAGAATATACAAAAGTTAAAAAATCGACAAAATCACATTTTTACAAAAAAAACCTACAAAACAGAGGATTTTGCATACAGTACAAACCAGTCTAAGAAGAAAAGTCAGCTCCTGCAGTCAGGAGACAGGCAATCCTTGCTGATACAAGCCAGAAAATCCGACGGAAGTGCAAGAAGAGAAGCCTCCAGGAACAAGGCTGATTCCAGGGAAAATTCACTGCAGTCAGAAGCAAAGAAGAGGTTGCTGAAGAAAGGATCAGTCCAGTGGTCCAAAATCAAGTTGTCTTCAGCACAGATATATATATAGTACAAGTTGCAATCACTTCATTATTCAGGAACACAAAAGTTGAGGATGGAGCAGAAAGAAGGATGTTGAGAAGTTCAGTTAATTGAAAGCATCACATTCTTTGATATAATGTGTGAAGGCTTGATGAATATATTTGTTGTTGATTAAAGCTTTTATGTTCACGAGACCAATTATGACCCTGTAACATTGCTGCACTTTCAAGTTTCTCTAGGAGTCTTACTAATTTGTGGCAGTAGAAAAGTAGATTGTCTGTGGTTTGTTGGTCCCCATTGCATTTACAGGTATCATGGTTTTGTATTTTGAATCTGGCAAGATATGAGTTCAGCTTACCATGCCCAGTAAGAATCTGGGTAAGCTGGAATGAGTTTTTAATTTAGCTGAAATAGCTGGAATTTTTTAGGTATATAAAGCAGCACGATCCAGCATCATGACATTTGATCTCAATTTTTTAAAAAACGAAGGCATAGTGACCTAAACCCTTTTATAAGAGTTACTTTTCGATGGCCCCAACCTGTATGTTAAAGCCGATCGAAATCGGTGGGATGGTGGTTGTGGCCTCCCCTTGTTAACTGCCAATTCAACAAACATTCCCAACTGTACACAAGATGCTGCAAACTAATTGGCATAGGTGCATTGAAATCACTGACTGCATGCCAAGTGACATTTTCAGCATGGATCTTGATAATGATTATATTATTATTCTATGCTATCTAAATGCTCTACTAAAGTAGAAAAAAAGATGTATATGGAGTCACTTATTTGTGAGTATTTTTCTGACTTACACAAAATTTGAATTATCTCATCCAAATTATTTTTGTAAACTTCTGCTTCCAAATAACTCCACAAACAGCATCAGCTGAACATTATCATTCTAATTAATGTTAAGAGTATATGTATGGCAAAAAATATGATGTCTGTGGTTTTGAAGTCTGTATGTACAATACATTTCAATAACAAAGAATAATGTGCTGACTTGGCAGTTGATTTGGCTGATGAGTCAATAAAAAACTATTTTGTCCCTCTGGCTATAGTGAGAAAACCAAGAGATATTGAAGACATTCAATACACAATTGTGAGTCAGGGAGAGTATGGATGAAATGATATATATATTCACACATTATTCTGGTCTTTTCCCAAAACATTCATGACTATGCATTTAAAAAACTTTTATCTGGCCAGATGGCTACACAATGATATAGTTGCTTTTATAGTTGCCATCTGGAATAGCCAAATTCAATTCTGGAACCCATATTTATAAAAGTTATCAGGAGGGATGAATAATTATCAGGAGGGACAGAAGGATCCCTCCTGATAACTTTTATAATTATCAGTACATTCTAATGGTTCATTTAGGTTTTTAATCTAAATGAACCATTAGAAAGAATTATTCAGATTGACAGCCAGGATATACTGTAGAGCAGATTTGGCTGTTGCAGGCCTCAATATTTCTGGCAATCAAATTATACACTACATTAATACTTTATTTAAATTTAAAGAATTTAAATAAAGTATTAATGTAGTCCAGAAAAGCTGGAATATATTAATAATTTAATATATCCCAGCTCATCATGCCTCATGATGAGAACATCTGATGGATTTGGATGAAATTAGAGTATACTTAATTCTGTTTTTACAGGATAGATATATATAAAAAAATACTGTATCTATAGGAAAATAGAAGATTGGTTCCAAATCTAAAACTATCTCCAAAAATAATACAATAAACCATATGAAAAAAATCATGTTAGAATCTTATAATTTTTATGTGCTTTTACATTTTATTTCGTAAAGATTGCACATGTATATAAAAATATATAAAGTAAATTATTACTTGAAAAAGAAATGTGAGGTCTAAGACACTCCTAAACGACACTCTCTTGTTTATGATTAAGTTGTAAAAATATATTAAAATTTGGCTTTAAAAATTAGTTAAAGAAAGAAAAAGATTAATTTAGAAATTGATTAATTGATAAAAATGTATCAATTTTGATGAATGAGGAACTGTTCTTTAGTTGTTTGTCAAAAGCGTGGGAAAGTTCTTTCACGGAGAGAGAGAATAAATACAGGGCACTGTCATCTTAGAAGACATCTTCACTTGATTTGCTTGCTGATAGCCCTATGTGTAGAAGATGTCAGTATGAGGAGGAAACCTCCTCTCTACTACGTGTAGAAGATGTCAGTATGAAGAGGAAACTCCTCTTCACATTTTGTGTGTGTGGCCCTTTCGTGGCTTAGGCGTGATCTCTTGGGGATGTATTTTCCTGTTCTGGAGGATATGGCTTAGGCTTGATCTCTTGGGGATGTATTTTCCTGTTCCCGAGGATCTTGCTTCTGTTGGGGATGTATTTTCCTGTTCCAGAGGATCTTGCTACTGTCCCATTGAGTTTGTTCCGGAGGATCTTGCTACTGTCCCATTGAGGAAAATACTGTCGTTGTTTTTAAGACAAGGTCTTCTTCTGGGATGAATTGATTGGGGGAAAGAATATACTGTCGTTTTTTCTAAGACAGGCCTTCTTCTGGGATGATTTGATTGGGGGTGCACAATAGAAAAGACGGGACTTCTTCTGGGATGATTTGATTGGGGGTGCACAATAGACCCAATGTTGATTACAGTGCTTGGGCGAATAGCACCCTCCCTATTCTACTACTACTACTATTGACTATACTCCGTCTCACTCTCCTATTCTACTACTACTACTATTACCACTACTACCACTACTACCAGTGAAAGATATCACCAAATGCTAAGAAATTTTGTGTTTTCTGCTGTTGAGAACACATCTGGATTGTGGTGGCAGCAAGATGGGGCAACTGCTCACTCAGCCTGAGAGTCCATGTAGCTGTTAAGGCAAATTTTCGGAGAAAGAATAATTTCCAGAAATGTGGAGTTTCCTTGGCTGCCATGTTCCTGATCTGACAGCTCTAGATTTCTTTTTATGGGGATATTTGAAACAGTGAGTGTTTGTTATTAAGCCCTGAACTCTTGCTGAGCTGAAGGACAATATTTGTCAGGAAATTCGAATGATAAACAGAGTCACTTTGCAAGCTGTTATGGAGAGTGCCACAGAAAGAGCTTGCCCTTGTGAAGGGGAAAACGGGGGGTCATTTAAAAGATGCTCATTTTTAGGCCAAAAAAAAATCTCCAAGATGTGCACACTACAATGTTAAAAAGAAAATTATTAAATAATTAAAAGTAAAAAAGCCATTTCCATTATATATTACTACTAAAATAAACGACTATATTAACATAAAATATTTAGTGTTACTCAAACATTTAAAAAAATAAGTCAATGAGAAAGGCAGTTCAATATCAAAATACTAGAAAGGATCGAATATTACTTTTTAGAGAAACATTAAAAAGTTTTTAGATTTTGAAATAAGAATTTTGCAGTAAACGAAGCTAAAATAAACTACTTGTCTTACTGTTTCAAGATCAAAGTTCATAAAATAGCACTTAAAGCAGTATGTATGTATAAAACTTTATTATACAAAAACGTTTTCGATACAATACGTATCCTTTTCAGTTGTACAAACAGTTATAAAACAGTTTTGTTCTAGAACCAATGTGTTCTTTTATTTTATAACTATTTGTACAACTGAAGAGGATACGTGTGGTATCGAAAACGTTTTTGTATAATAAAGTTTTATATGTACATACTGCTTTAAGTGCTATTTTATGAACTTTGATCTTAAGAATTTTGCTCCACTATTAAAAACATCATTTTAAGATTTAAATATAAGAATAATAACAAAAGCATTTAATTTTTCGAAGAATTTGCAAAAATCTAAACATTACAATGAATCCACTAATTTATGTATAATAATAATATAAGAAATATTTTTGTTACAAGAAGTTAAATAATTCTCGTAGTTATATATTATAATAATTATGAAGTTCTCGTATTAACTAATTAATCTTACAGATGTAATGGCTACGAAATTGTTAAACAATTTTTTAGCCATTGTCTATAAAGTTAATTAATTATTAAAAGTATGTTATGAGTGAAGGCTAATTTTTGTTATGCACCTCTATAACACTTAATAAAATCAAATATTATTTTAATTCAATACAGCAAATACAGACTAGATGCTAGTAAACAGAAACAACCTATTAAAATACTGTTTTGTATTGAGTTCATTTTTACTTATATTCACCATAAAATGTTAAAATAAAGTGTAAAACCTAAATAAGGATTATCACTGATATTATTTAGGAAAATTATCATGAAAATTTTTGAATAATTTTATTTCATGTACAATACAAAATTATCCAGAAGTAATACAAATTATATGATATTGAATAACAAATTATGTAAATTATGTACGTCATCAGAGCCTCATCAGAATGACCATATACAAATAAGCATTGTCTGCGAAACTTCTCTGTAATCATTACTGTAATTTAAGATTTTGATATACACTATAAATTAATTTTTTTTACATTTTCATGAAATGTAAGGAATATATACTAGTATATAATATTTAAAAGATAACATATAAAATTGAGAAGAAGGAAGTTTATCACAATAGATAAATGAAGTGTGAACAGACTCTTATTGCAGCACATCACTAATATAATTATTTTTATTATAGAAATTCCCTAATAATACAGATTTCAATTCATAAAATTCTGCACTTTATGTTTATTTATATTTATTAAATAGCTATGTTGACTTGAGAAATGATGTGTGACAACTCACGGATAAATTATTTCGTAACATGTGCAATCAATATTTATTGCTAATATGCTTATCATATAAATGATGTTTTCAGTATGTTTTCATGCAAAACATACTGAAAAAGTTTATTAACAGCCACATAATTCAAGTTGCTATATTGTATAAACTGAAATAGAACTATAGATGAGTAAAAAGAAGTGCCAAATATAAAGATATGTCTAAGAACAGAGAGGTCGCATATATAGATGATGTTTAATAATGATATATTTCATTAAGTTCTAATGAATAAATGCACAACATATTGACAAGAAAAACAAGCAGAAAGACAACAAAAATTCAGAAACAAGTGAGAAGGTGAAGTTCTCTGGGAGAATCCATTTCAGGATCTTTTCATGTTAAAATGTAAAAAATGGGACTATGATCTATTTCTGGAAGATATTCTAAACAATACAAGTTTTTTCAGGTTATTTGTTTCCACAATAAATTCAATACTGTAAATTCATGCATTGTTTAATAGAGAAGAGAGATCAATAAAAAAATAACTATAAAAGAGTAAGAAAGACCTCTTTCTCCTCTTCAGCTTGAAAAAGAAAAAGATAGCTCAAAAACACGAATATGCATTCTTACATTCTCTAGTCATAAACTTAAAATTGTAAATAATAAATTAATAATCGACAATAAATATCTTTTAATTCTGTCGGATTAATATATAATGATTTTGTTGTTCAAATGAATCTTGAATCTGATTTATTTGATGCTGTTCTTATTCAAGCCAAAAAGTAAAATCCTACACTTATATTCAGTTCATCACTTTCGAAACTCAATGGTGACAGCTGTCAGCAGTAACATTCTTTTCATGTTGAGATGTTGGTTCATATCTAAATATTTTATACTGGAGTACAGATCAAAACGGTCAATCTACACAAATTGATAGTATTTAATAATTGTTTTAAATAAACCAATGATCTAAATAAGATAAATTTACATCTTTAAATTTAAACCAACAGCCATATATTATGTTACACTATTTTTCATTAATAAAATACTATTTTAAGAAAATTTATAATTGCTGCTAGAAACATCAGTCCGAAGTGAATTTATTAAATTATAAAGTGCAAATCAGAAATGACATGAAAATTATAGCAACAAAGATTGTGACATAACCAAGGATATCGATGGACCCCCTTCAGGAAAGAATAATTTTTGCGTCAGTTCTCGTATTTCTTAAACACCATATTATTTACCTATGGCAATAACTGTATATTAATATACTAAATAACTTTAATTTATTCTGTTTGTATTATTTTAATTTTGATTAAATTGGTCAGAATATGACTTGACGTCACGATTCACTCTGTGACATCAGCACTAAGCCAATCGGCGTAAGGGTGGCAATTTACTTTCTTGCCGCGACTGTACATACACTTAAAAATAAATTATTTAATATTGTATCATTTTTGAGATAGAAAAATAATACAGCCTCTCCCTGATTTACATAATACTTGATTTAAATAAATTTGACTATATACAAAATATTTTCCACAACTTTTTTAATTTTTTTCAGATATAGAACATAAACATTTATTGTATTTGTAGGTTACAATATGTTAATTTACATTATTAAAATTTCATATTACTTTATTTATGTTTCTGTATTATTTGTTGATCTTAAGTATCGTATTACTTGTATGATATTATTCCATGCAGTATTGCCTCCTTTTCAGTCAAGGAACAATATGGTGCCATAACATTATGTAGATGATATTAATGTAATCCTCCTAGTCCCAGAGTTTTTGATTCATAATTTTCATTAAAAGTTATTTTCCCTATTTATGCAAAATCTGAATTACGTGAAAATTTTCTCTCTGAATTAGTTGCATAAATTGGGGAATGGTTGTATATGATAAAATGATACAAATAATATAAAATACAATAGAAATATAGTATGATATAATGCAATGACAAATCACTTAAGCATGTGATTATATTATAGTATGGTGTATGATATACAGTACTTTAATTTTTATTATTTAACTTAAATTTTTTTATGTACTTTGTATTGTATAATATTGGCTTTTATATAACATATTGTATAATAAATATATAATATGATAGAACATAATATGATGCAATACATTAGATCCCCTATTTACATGGTTAATTCATCCAAAATAATTCTGCATAAGTTAAACTATGCTTAAATTTAATATACATAAATGAGCCATTAGCAAATGGCATGGCATAATGAAATTTATGATCATACTGTAACCATAGATAAGAAAATTTAAAGGCATGAAATTTTTTCAGAAAAGTAAATTGTTTAATGTAAAAATTAAGTAAGGATTGTTTGCAATGTTCCTTACCGGGCACTTTCTTAGGAGACATCTTCACTTAATTGGGATTGGTGATAGTCTTAATTGTAGATGATATCAGGAAGGAGGTAAAACTCCTTTTCATAAATATGAATTTTATAGCTAATTCAGGGCTAAGATCTTATCTTCTAGGGCTGAATTTTTCTATGCCAGATCTTTTTATAATCCCATTGAAGCAGATACTATCTTTTGTGTGTAAAATGGGACGACTTATGAAATGATCATATTATATTTGAGATCATACTTATGAGATGATCATATCTGGATGACTTTGAGATGATCTATTGTGCACTCCTAACAGGCTGTTTGAAGTCTTCCTTTCCTATAATAATTATCATCCTCAATCAAATTGTTTAATGAATTTTTTTTATTTACATTTTATGGATATTCAATAAAAATAGACTTATGCATCTGCATATCTCTGAAACCAATTAAGTGTGTAAGATAAGAAGAAATGAAACGAGAGACTTCAAAATGAATAGAACATATAGGAATAACTCTTAATTAAAGCTGAAAATAACTAGTTTTAAATTGAAAATATTAACTAAATTAAAAATTTTTTCTATTGGTAGTTGATTTATCACATATTTGTATATTAAAGAATTTAACTATATATATATATATGTGTATTGACTTTTTTGTCATATTATTATTTTTCATGTGATGTCCAAAATCAACATAAAATATTTTTTGGGCCAAATTAATATGTTATACATTTTTATCTGCTATTTATAATTTGATTATTCTGTTGTAATCTATAGTTATGAGAAGTTATGATTTGGGAATCAATATTTTAATAATTTTACCTATGAACAAACACTTGTTTTTATAAACAGTTACTATTCAAAATACTGTGTATATTTTTAAAGGATATAAAGAAATTCTATGAATTTATAATAAACAAAGATTGAACTATTTGAAAATGTAACTGAATTTGCAAATATCTTGAAACAGTTTGTTGATATAAATATTAAGATTTAGAAAAATCTTGATATTTATATCAATAGATGTGAAAATATTTATAATAAGTGAAATTTAATAGATTAGTAGTAATACAAATTGAATTAGAATAACTTGTCATTTGAAATCAATATATCTGTTTAAAAGATGTCTTTAAGAGTTGATTTAGTCTTCTGATTAGGCTTTCACTAATAATTTTTTTTTATTAAATAAATAAATTCAAACAATAAGCCAAGAAAGTAAGATAAATCGTTTATTCAAAAACGTTTTTGGCTATCCACGTAGCGTGCCTCAGTTGTAATACCTGCAGGCTACATGGATAGCCGAAAACGTTTCTGAATAAACAATTTACCTTATTTCTTGGCTTATTATTTGCTTTTATTTAATATATAAAGTAAGAAGTTTTCCTTATTCATTTTTTTTTTATGTTTTAACTATTGTTTTGTTATAAATTAAGATAATTATATAATATACAGGCGACCCTTGACCTGTGATTTTTATTTTTTTTTAATATTTGCTATTACTGGAGCTTCCTCACATACTGATTTGTTTTTTGTAACAAGTTATGTATATAACTTGTTACAAAAAACAAAGTTATGTACATTATGTACATAATTAAAATTTATATAAATTATAAATTATTATGTAATTATTATAGTTAAATTAAAAACATTATAAAGTACACTCTATAATCCTGACATTGTTGGGTCTAAAGAAATTTGTTTGGATTTTAGTGTTTCCAGAATATTGAATGCCAATCAATAATTCAGACAGTTTGTCCAGATTATGAAGAAGCTACAGACTACTATATCAGCAATACTAACTAAGCTTACAGAACAGTATTAAAAAGAATTTAACATTTTAAATTTTAAATGATAATTTTTGTTTTCATAAAGTATTTATTTTATAAAACTTCAAAAAATTATTAATACTTGATTACTTTTGATTTGCATATTTTTCTGTGCAATACAATTATCTAAAATTCCACTTATTTTAATTACTGGTATCATTGGATTAATATCTAGTTCTGAAAAAGAGAGAAATTTTTTCAAAACATCAGCAGCTTTTCTAGCTTCTATTAGTGTTGGCACTTCATTTGTGTCACAGTCTTCATTGTTCTCATCAATTATTTCTACTATCAGTTTTAAAATTTTTAGCTTTAGAAAGTACCAACTCAAAATAATTTTCAGCATCAGCAGGCTTTCTGTTTTTAGGCATGCATTCAAAGTTAAATATTCTTCTGAAATAATCTATTCATCAGCAAATTAACTTTGTTTTCAGGAGAAGTTCTGGTTGACTTCAAATTCAGTATGTTTGAAAGAATTTTGGATCATTATCGCAGTCACTTGTTTTCCTGCTTCTTTGGTCCAATGAATAGCATCCAAAATGGTCATTTATTTTCTTATGGTGTAAAAGGTGATTCAATATTTTCAACTAATGAGACCATTAACAACTGACCATAATGAATTTTAAAACATTTGGTTATTCCAGCATCAAGTAGTTATAACATTGATGCAATGTTTGATGGATAGAAAATCAACTTAATATGTGAATATTCATGCACAGTTATTTTATGAGATGAGTAGTAGTCTAAAAACATAAGAATTTTTTTTTCTTTGCTTCCATTACCTTGTTAGTAATTTGCAGTCATTTCTTAAAAATATTTTCAGTCATCCAAGCATTCTTATTTGAAAAATAGTGCATATGCAAGAGTTCATTTTTAAAGTCTAGTTTTGTTAAAGTAGCATGGTTTTGCAGCATTCCGAATTACTAATGGCTGCAATTTCTCTCCTTCTGCATTGCATGCCAATAAGTCATTCTTTGCTTTGCTGTCTTCACCCCCTTTGTTATTTGTACATTTTTAAAATTTCTTAAAAAGATTTCTTAAAAAACTCTTAAAAAGATGTTGGGATAATTTTAAAAAATAATCCTGTTTCATTACAATTATATATACAGTTTAAAGAGTAATCTTTTGTTAAACCTTTCAAGCTTGATTTTCAATTTAGATATGTTAAAACATTCACTTCTTTAGATTCACCACAATAAGCACCAAAACAGACATCAAACCTCCTCTTGAAATTTCCTAGCCATTCTTCTGAATCTTGACAGCCTATTTCCTTAGCAAGTTCAACAGGTTTTGCTTGAATAATGGATCCTATTAATGGAATTTTTGCATTGTTAGCCTCCTTAACAAATTCATAAACAAGTGCATTTAAATCATTTGTAGAACAACTTCTTTTTAGATTTTGTATCTTTGAATTGCACAATAAAACTTCTCCTCATATTGTCATTTCTTCTGTAAAATGTCTGATATTGTGTTCTTTCCAATTCCAAACTTTGTAGCTAGATCTCTAACAGTTATCCAAGCCTTTCTCATAATCATTCATAATGTCCATTTTTTGTTTAATTGTCAATGTTTTCTTTCATGAATGTTTTGAAGCCATTTTGCAGTAGAATCTGTATGCAATTCTCACAAATTTAACATTATGAATGTGTTTTAATTATTACCAGGACTGTCATTGAAGTTGCCAAGTAAGGCTGCCAGATGTATAATATATTTTATAGCCCAACCAATCACAAAATCTAGCCAAAAAATAGATCAAAATATATAGATTGTACAGATTGTATAGATAGTTTATAAGAATTAGGAATTGATATTTAATTATTAGGCATTTATTCCTAATTCTGTGATTGTATTATAGGCTATATATATATATTCTATAATAGAATATAGGCTATTTAGTTATATATGGGCTGCCACTTTCATGAGCATTTCAAATATAAAATGCCTGCATGGTAATTGTTCCCTTAATGTACAAGTATAGATGTAGAAAGTTTGTAAAATATTAATGAAATCAGTGTCATGTGTAAAATAAATTTGTTATTTAAATACATATGATATTCTCTAAATAGAAATCATTGTTATAAATTTTTTCAAATGAATTCTTAGAATTTTCAAATGAATTTTCTGTTTTTATTTTTACATTGAATATTTGTTTTTGATAATGAATATTTTAAAGACATGTATTAGTGTTTTATCTAATTTTCTTCACTTCTATAAATCAATTTTGGTATTATTAGAATATGAAATAATTTTCAAAATCCTTCATTTATAACATTACACAAAAAAATAAAGATTTAACTTAAGACTGCTCTTCAGTAACTAATGAGGTCATAAAAATAAGGGTCGTCTGTAATCATCTGAATAAATTTTAGTCATATCGTTCACCCGCAAGAAAACTGACACAACCCAAAATTATGCCATCATTTTTCTTTTGTCTCTCTCTTAATTAATCAATTTTTGATTATTGTTATACAGTAAAACCTCGATTTTACGGCTATAGGGGGCAAGACTAGTCCGTAAAATCGGAAAGTCCATAAAATCAAAGTAAAATTTTTTTATAAACATTAATTAGCATTTTCAACATTCCTGTATTAATTAATGTGACTTAAGTCTAAAAACTGTATTATTTTACATAGAGTATTTTAAATTAAATTAAATTATCTACATACATGTATATTAAATTTAGGTAAGTTGTTAAAATAAAAATGACGCATTATGAGTGCTTTATTTTACAAATGCTGGATGTAGCTATACCATAGACAGTTTATGCAAATATTGTATTAATATTATTTATTTTATTTTTTGGGATAGTGTCCGTAAAATCTGAAATCCGTAAAATCGAGGTTTTACTGTATATGGAAAATATGATCGCTATTTGCCCCATTAAAAAGCTATATAAGAAATACAACTTTGTATTTTGTGATTTTAATTGTTACTTTGAGAAATTGAAGTTATTATTGAAATTGGGGTATTTTTGAGTTGTGTCAGTTTTCTTGCGTGTGAGCGATATATTATTAATGCTTTCCTAATTTGTCTTTAATAATATTATTTAAGTTTCAGAAGAAAATCAAAATCAAGGAACTGTCACACTTCAATCAGCACAGCCTGTTCATCCTGCATATGTACAGTATGTTGATGGAAGTGGAGATGCAGCTTTATATTCTGCAGCTAATGGTCAAATGTAAGTATTAATTTATTTGAAATGGATTTAAATATTTTATTATCTTTTCAAAAAATAATATAATCTGAATATTAGGTTCTGTATGAGAAGTGTGTTGGGATAGGTAAAAACTTAGTATTATATTTCATTGAATAATTGTCTCATGCTTTATTCTAATTTTTGATTCTACAAGCATAGATGTAGAATAGATGTTCTGAATAAAATAGAACTATGAAAAATTGGAATGAGGAGGGACTGTAGAATAAAAGTTTGTAAAATATTAATGAAATCACTGTCATATTTAAAATAAATTTATTTTATTTAAATAAATGATATTCTCTAAATAAAAATCCTTATTACATATATTATTACAATTTTATATCAAATGTTTACTATTGTTAAACAGACAACTTCCATTTTATCTTCTTCCAGTTAAAAATGGAACATTAAAAATATGCTTATTAAGCACATTTGTAGTATAGGCAAAACATAAAATTAAAAAATTTATAAATAAAATTAGGTAATGTTATTCAATGTCATAAGCTTATATCTGCATTGCTTTCTTTATCAATTACTTTGGGGTATCTGATGACTGGGAAAAATAGAAAAAGTAAGAATTATATAGGGATTCTTTGATGAGAGTCAAAAATAGAAATTGTGCACGGTTTTCAATTTTTGTCTAGAAAATGAAGAAAAAACGATAAATAGATCATAATTTTCATGATTTGGTATGTTAACAATTTTAGGAAACAAGATATTATTCTTATTATTAATCTTCTGTGATACTAATATTTTATTTAAAACATCATCAAATTATCAATAGAAATCTGTATTTCTATTAATAATTTCAAAATTAAAAAAATATTCAAATTAAAGCATATTACTGTCTCTTGTATAATGAAATCTTTGTGCATAGGTCTCAAATATATGATTTTAGTGTTTCATGTGAATATTCTTTCAGTTGTTTCGTTATCATTGATGTTGTTTGATAAAAAAGACAGTTGGTGAAAAAGAAATCAACTGCCACTGCTATTTTAAGTATAATTGAAGGTAAATATTACTTTATTATGAAGAAAGTCATGTTTATATTTTTTTTTAATGTTTGATATGATTTGAAAGTTGATTTGTTTTTTTTATTGGGTTAAATGTTTTGCTGCTTGAGGCAGAGCTAACTGCTAGCAGATGAGTCCCCAATATCGTGAATAGGGGAATTGCCACTAGATTTAATGGCCAATTATGAGTACTCAATTAGCAGTACTGGACCAACAGCACAAAATACTGTCAGAGCAAGGTGAGTTATGCAATGGTGAGTTATTGCTTTGACTAACCCAGATTAGATACTATCACTTGTTCCCTCTCCAATCTGCATTAAATCAGCATAAAGAAGTAATGATCTACAACCTTTTGAAATTTTACATATGTACAACATTAAAAAATGGCAGTCAGCAGTAGTACTGGAAGTACCAGTCATGGCAGCAACTGGAGTATGGAAGGTGCAGGAGGTGCTAAGAATACCCAAGTAGGACTGGCTGCCTTTGATTACTGACATTGACTAATGGATGATCCCTTTCAAAAAAAGACTGTCTATAGAAACTAAAGAACAATGTGGAGAAGATCAACTAGCACATCAATGGAAATCAGCAAAGTAAGAAGAAAAGATGAAAACCTCACAGAATTTCAAAGTAGATCCCCTTCGTCCACTGAAGAAATGAAAGTAATACCAATGGAGGAATAGGATTCCTGATTTCACAAGGACATCATATACATAATCATCAGTTTCAACAGCAATTCAGACTGACAGATTGTGATAAGAATTTCCAAAAGATATCAACAAGTAATACAGATGTATACACTGACAGCCAGCAGTGAAGATGATGAGATAGAAGTCTTATATAAAGGATACATAACAGAGGAAATTAACACCAACATGGTCCACTTCACAATCATCATAGGCAACTTCAATGCAAAAGTTGGAAGAAGAAAGTAGGATGAAGAATATATGGGAAAGCATACTATTGATATACGAAATGAGAGAGGTATGAGATTAGTAGAATTTGTGACTCACATCAAACTGAGGATAATGTATAAGAAAGAACAATGAAAATGACATGGATCAGCCCCAACAGACAGACCAAGAATAAGATTGATTCCATCTTGGCCAACAGCAACTCTACAATCAAAGATGTTTCCATACTCAACTAGTTCAACATTGATAGCAATCATTAACTAGTCTATGCCAAAGTCAGACTGGATATTCAATATGAAAGAAGACAGTTAATACAACACAGAAAGATAAAAGCTCAAAATAGGATAGCTTAACCAGACATGGAGTCAGTTCAACGATTATTCGTTGGATTGGCTCCATACTGAGGCATAGAGTTGTTTTTAGCAGACTCTATGAGGAGGAAGTCATGATTCTCACTGACAAGGGATGTCCGCAGGGGGGGTGTTGTCTCCCCTTCTTTGGAGCCTGGTGGTGAATGAGCTATTGCTACTTAGTAGGAAAGGGTTTCTTCACTGTTGGTTACTCCCGATGACATATACATTGTTGTGGTGGGGAAATTTCCTAGGACTGTTTTATCCATTATTGTGGTGGGGAAGTTTCCTAGTCAAAGTTTCTGAAGTCTTTCAGACAGCTCTTAATACAGTTTCATACTGGTGTAATAGGGTTGGATTTTCTAACTAAATGGAAGAACAACAGAAATTGGAACTTAAGCGAATGACACCCTGCAAGAAACATGCTGAAGAATTAAATTGATATGAACAATAGATGATAATGAAAGTTTGTTGTCTCAATTAAATGATATTGAACACTGCTTTGCGATAGAAATTATAAAAAATAAAAGTGGAATGCGACAAAACATTATTGATAGTTTTTTCATCCTAATTAAATATGTTATGTTTTTGAATAAATGATAAACTGTGTTATAAATTGTAACAAAAAACATATGTTTCGATTTTATAAAAGTATACTCAATTTGTTTCATTTAAACATGCTCTATTGTAATTAACCTGTATAAGCCGACCACCTGTACAAACGACCAGTTTTGATTGGAATGGGAGATGGTCATCTTATACAGGTTCTACTGTATAACACTGTACAAATGAAATGTAAGAGGCTAATAATTTTGAGCCTTAAAGTATATACAGTAATTACTTGTGCCTTCAAGCTTTTACAGTTTAAAAAAAAGCATGTTTTGATAATTATTGTATTTAAGTAATTCAATGAGATTCTTTGAATATTTAAATGTTTATGAATATTTCATGTTATTCTATTCAATAATACTTCTATTCTTAACATATCATTAATGTTTAGAGAAACTGAGGATGGTTAATATTCTTAAAAATGTTACTGTATTATTTATTTAATCAAAATCTAAATATTTTACTGTTGATTAGTTTTGTATATCTGAAATCCAATCAGAAATATCTAATATCTAAAAAACCACCAGTTACAGTACTAAGAAATTAGAATACTTGTTATAATTTAGATGTAATTACTTTGGTTGACATTATTGTTTTATTTTCTTAAATAGTAAATATTTTAACAAATTCAACCAAATTTAACAAGTATCCTAATTTCTTATAATGGTCGATTGCAACTCACCAATTTGAAAGAAATTTTGTGGAATAGTGACAATCCATGTGTTGATTCATCTGATAAAATTTTAGGTATAAACATTCAACCAATTTTTTTTAATAAATTTTTAAAGTTCACAGTATTTGACATTTCTTTTAATTACTATAATTATATTAATATATTATTTTAACATATTCTGTGTCCAACAACATAACTGATTGCAATAAGTCAAATGTGAGTCCCCACAAAACTTTTTTCATTTTTTTTATATTTTCATGATAACTATTGCTTTAATATTATATAAGTTCATTTTTGTATTTTGAACGTTTTCTGTATAAATAAAAGTTCAGAATATGAAAAAAAATCTATATAGATATAATATTGCTATATTGTACCTTCTCAAAAAAAATGACACAAGTCAAAAATGGTGTGATTTTATAGAAGCACAAAAAACAGATTACATAGATATTTAATATTTCATATCAGCAAATAATATATTTAGTTCAGATTACCATCATAATTATTATTCAGGAAAACTGATAAAATCAGATTAGTTATTATTTTAATTTTGCATTATTGTATCATTATGCAATTTTGATTTATGGCACTTTTCTTGAGAAGGTATAATATATTGAATAATCATAACATAATCTCAACATTTCAATATGCAGTATATTTTGATTCCTCAATGTGTACAGCATTTACTTATTGAAAGAATTTTTGACATGGCACAAAAGTAATTGTACAAGTATTTGTAATATATTCATAAATATAGTATAATATATAAAATTTCTTTAAAGTATGAAATAATGAGGAAATTTAATTATTTATTTTTGTGTATAAATAAATAATTCAAAATACAAAAATTAAATATAAGTTCAGTGTAATCACAAGCACTTCAGCAGTTAGAAAAACACAAATATTTTGTTATAAACATAAACGCTTTCGGTATCACTAATACCATCTTCAGTTTATATGGAACAAAAACATGTAGAATACAATTCAAGCTTTACATTTTAAATTACATCAAATAGAATAATTTTCATACACTATAGGGACTAATAACTTTGACATGAAATTAATGCTTTTAAAAAAATTAACACAATATATTAGAAAGTCTTTTAATAATCCCTTAATAATACAAAACTTAACCTATACAGCAATCAAGCAATATAGTTATCATGGAAAAAAAGATGAATATAAAAAAATATATAAAAAATAAGTAAATTTAAACAAAATTATTTTTATTGCTATTGAAAAAGTTTCATTGGGAATTAAACCTGGTTATTTATATTGCAATCAGTTATGATGCAATATAGCTATTTGAATATCAAAATTTTAATGTAATTACAGTAATTAAAGGAAATGTCAAAAATTGCAAACTTAAACTTTTTGCTATTAAAAATTTATTTAAAAAATTTGGTTGAATGTCTACTCCTAAGATTTTGTTAGATGAATCAACACATGGACCATTATCATTCTACAAAATTTCATCTAAATCAATTATGAATCACAGTCAACAATGTTCCATGTTAGTGCTGTACTTAGCTTATTATTTTTTTTACATATTTAATATGTTTGAATAGATATTCATTTATTTTAGATGAAAACTATTTTTCTGGGAGAGATATCTAATAAAAATATGCTAGTTAACCTCTTTATTTTTAATCTGATTGAACTGAAATTTTTAGAAAACATTTAGAAAAATAATAAATATACATATTGCACACGTATTTCTAAAGTGACACAAGTCAAAAATGAACGTTTTGAGAAAATTGGAAAAACTACAAAATCAGCTTAACTAAAAACCATTATATAACTAATAATTTTTTCAAAATTTGTAATCTTTTGAAACCATTTTTTAAGAAAATGGTTTCAAAAGATGATGGAGGATTGCTTCCCAAGTTATAAAATGGTGCCAACATAAAAATGCAAGTTTTTGACTTGTGTCACTTTAGAAATACGTGTGCGATATATCAGATTGAGCAAAATGATTATAGAAGAATTCATGATAAAAAGACCTCTACTTATATCATTTTGGCCTTATTGGGTACATTTTCAGAAAATCTTAAATAATATATGAAACATTTGTATTCCAAATTTGTTTGAAATTGGTTGAATGATTTGATCTATAATAATTGAGACATTTTCAGTAATGAACTTAATCATCACTATATCTTTTGATTTTAGTCCAATCGGCCAAAATTTTCAGAGTTAAATTGAATTAGTATATGCCTATATTCCAAATTTAGTTAAAAGTAATCAATGTGATATGTAGAAATGTTAATGGAAAATGAATCCATTTCCCCCCTTTTATTTTGATCTAATTCTCATGAAATTTTCAGGAAACTTCAGATAATTTGAAAAATTTATACATTCCAAATTTCATTGATATCAATTGAACAATGTGACCTATAGGAAGAAAAGAAGAAAAATGATTTTTATTATTTTTTACAAATTTAAAAAATTTTTAAGCTGCTCTAAGCTGTGTCTTTTATTATTTCAATTTTTAGTTTCAGATTTGGCAGTTTTTGTCCTATTGAATATATTT